>JAGFNQ010001904.1:0-34770 GCA_024364735.1 Boesenbergia rotunda | reverse complement strand
CAAAACCCTTACAAAATATTAAGGCCAACACCTTCCATTAATATGGTTAGAATCGGAGTTTTGTTTCTCGTTTGGGTTGATGGACACATCCATGCCCGACTTGAACCTCAACATGTTCAAACCATGGAGTTAGTTTATGAATAATGTAGTTGGAGTCAGAGGTCAATCCTTAGTTATGATTGTTGGACACATCCAAGCCTGACTAAACGGTTGAATGAGCTCCAACCATATTAAAACTATTTCTTGATTAATGGGTCAGCCTTAAGCTTGGAGCATCGATTTGTTGTGCCACAGCCAAGGTCGATGCGAAAAGAGGTGCAGTTGGGTGTTATGTATATGATGCATACTTGTTAATGAGTTAGCAACCCAATGATTTATGCAAACATTCAATTAGTTGATAGCATAATGTGATAGTTGCATATATGTGATATGTAATCGGTATAATTACCTACCTTCATAGCTAAAAATGACTTGATGGCCACAGCCATGGTTGTTCTTATCTATGGTTGGATATCAACCTATTTGGAGATGTTCCTACGATCTCCCGAATTGATAAAAAGGGTTATTCAATTTGAAAAATAAATAGGATTTTATTAATGTATGTTGATACATTCTTTAATCAATCTTCTCACATAAACTCAATTTGTATTTCTAGGTTAATCACTCGATCATGTCTTCTCACATAAACTTGCGTTCCATTTTGGACACCAATAAACTGACTGGGCCGAACTTCATGGACTGGCTTCGAAACCTGAGGAGAGTCCTCAAGGCAAAGAAGCTTGCTAATGTCCTTGAAGATCAACTTCCCAACCGTCCTCCCGAAAGTGCAACTCCAGACCATTTTCCTGAGTTGCTCAACCTGCTAAAGACTTTAAAGCCTTCTGTGAAGCAGGATCTAAAGACGGTACTGTTAGTTGGTTCCTCGAAGAAAGGTTCTAAGAGGAAGGCCAAAGAACAGAATAAGGGAAAGGAGAAAAAGGCCAAAAAGACTGAAAATACCCTAAAAGGCACTTGCCATCACTGTGGCAAGGAGGGTCACTTGCGAAGAAACTGCAAGATTTATCTTGAGTCCTTGAAAGAGAAGGCATCCGATGCCCCATCCTCTTCAAGTATCTTCATTATTGAATGTCACTCTATTTCCTCAAACACTTGGGTACTTGATACTGGGTGTAGCTCACATATATGTAATGACATACTGGGGCTAAGGAATAGAAGAAGACTCGTCAAAGGAGAAGCGAATTTGCGAGTTGGAAACGGAGCAAAGATTGCTGCTGTTGTCATCGGAACATATTTGCTAAAGCTCCCCACTGGACGTGTCTTAGAATTGGATAATTGTTATTTCGTTCCTTCGTTAATAAAGAACATTGTATCTATTTCATGCTTGAATGAAAAGGGTTATCATTTAACTTTTAGTAACAATTGTTGTTACATAACTTTAAATGTCGTTCTTTATGGGAATGGAACTTTATGCAATGGCATCTACACGTTAGATTTATCCAGTGACGTTTTCAATATCGAAGTTAGCAACAAACGTACTCGAATAGATAATCGAATAGACTCCTACACTTGGCATTGCCGTCTTGGCCATGTAAGTAAGAAACGCATGACCGAATTACACCGATGTGGAATTCTGGAATCATTTGAACCCGGTTCATTTGATACATGCGAATCATGCTTAAAAGGCAAGATGACCAAATTACCCTTTTCCGGAAAAGGTAATCCAGTGGGAGAATTGCTTGGTCTTATACATACTGATGTATGTGGACCAATGTCAACTCTAGCACAAGGAGGCTATAGCTACTTCATCACCTTTATCGATGATCACTCATGATTCGGGTACATGTTCTTGATGAAACACAAATCTGAAGCTTTTGAGAAATTCAAAGAGTTCAGAAATGAAGTAGAGAAACAACTTGACAAAAGTATTAAGATACTTCGATCCGATCGAGGTGGTGAATACATAAGTCAAGAGTTTCAAGATTATCTTAGGGACAATGGGATATTGTCCCAATGGACTCCGCCGTATACACCACAGCATAATGGTGTATCTGAGAGGCGCAACCGAATCTTGATGGACATGGTTAGGTCTATGATGAATCATGCAACTCTTCCAAAATCCTTTTGGGGCTATGCACTAAAGACAGCTGTTTACTTGCTAAATAGAGTCCCGACCAAGGTAGTCTCTACTACTCCATATGAGATTTGGAATAGTAAGAAACCTCACTTAACTCACCTTAAGATATGGGGTTGTCCTGCTTATGTGAAGCGGGTTGTATCAGACAAATTGGATGCTAAGTCTGATAAATGTCTATTTATTGGATACCCTAAGGAAATGAAGGGTTACCAATTCTATCATCCCTTGGAACAAAAGGTGTTTGTTTCAAGGCATGCTGTATTTCTAGAAAAAGAATTTCTTTTACAAGAAAACAGTGGGAGTGGCATTGAACTTGATGAAGTTCAAGAAACTCCAATAGACATTACAGAGACACCTAGTCTAGACCCACAACCGATAATTCATAGTGATGAGCTATCAGTTGAACCTAAAACAACACCACCTCTTCGTAGGTCTGATAGGGCACGCAATATTCCAGAGAGATATGAATTTCTCATAAGTGAATCGAACGACGTGTTACTCATAAGTGATGACGAACCTATCAGTTATGAAGATGTTCTAAAAAAATTCAGAAAGGGACAAATGGCTTGAAGCCATGAAGTCGGAAATGGATTCCATGTACGAAAATCAAGTATGGGACTTGGTTAACCCACCTGAAGGGATTAAACCCATAGGGTGCAAGTGGGTTTTCAAGAAGAAAACCGACATGGAAGGTAATGTTGTTACCTTTAAGGCTAGATTAGTGGCAAAAGGATATCGTCAAAAACAAGGAATTGATTATGACGAAACCTATTCGCTAGTAGCTATGCTTAAATCCATTCGGATGCTCCTAGCCATAGCAGCTCATTATGATTATGAGATATGACAAATGGATGTGAAAATAACTTTCCTTAATGGAAACCTGCTTGAGGATGTATACATGATACAACCTGAAGGTTTCACATCGGTTGATAAAACCAAAGTATGCAAGCTTCGACGATCCATATATGGACTGAAGCAAGCATCTAGGAGCTGGAACATCCATTTTGATGAGACAATCAAAAAGTTTTATTTCTCACAAAATCCTGACGAACCTTGTGTGTACAAGAAGGTTAGTGGGAGTGCAGTCGTATTCTTAGTATTATATGTCGATGACATATTACTTATAGGAAACGATATATCAGTCTTACAGACAGTTAAAATTTGGTTGTCCAAAACTTTCTCCATGAAAGACCTGGAAGAAGCAACCTATATCCTTGGGATTAGAATCTATAGAGATAGATCAAAACGGTTGCTTGGTCTTTCGCAGTCTACATATATAGACCGAGTGCTAAAAAGGTTTAGCATGTCGGAATCCAAGAAAGGTTACCTTCCCATCAGGCATGGGACCAACCTTTCGAAGTCTATGTGTCCGCGCACAGAAGACGAGAGGATTAGCATGAATAAGATTCCCTATGCATCCGCAATAGGATCTATCATGTATGCTATGTTATATACTAGGCCCGATGTATCGTATGCTCTGAGCGTCACGAGCAGATACCAGTCTGATCCAGGAATGGATCATTGGGCGGCTGTTAAGACAATCCTTAAGTACTTAAGAAGAACTAAGGATGTATTTCTAATATATGGAGAAGGAGATTTGATAATACGTGGGTATACAGATGCTAGTTTCCAGACAGATAAGGATGACTCCAAATCGCAGTCTGGATATGTATTTACTTTGAATGGAGGCGCAGTAAGTTGGAAGAGTTCCAAACAAGACACCGTAGCGGATTCTACCACGGAAGCGGAATATATCGTAGCTTCGGAAGCAGCAAAGGAAGCAGTCTGGATCAAGAAGTTTGTCTCCGAACTTGGCGTGGTTCCAACCATTGATGAAGCAGTGCCGGTATACTGCGACAACAATGGAGCTATTGCACAAGTGAAGGAACCAAGGTCTCATCAACGATCCAAACACGTGCTTCGCCGCTATCATCTGATCAGAGAGATTATAAGTAGGAATGACATACAAATTGAGAAAATTCCCACTGAAAGGAATTTAGCGGATCCTTTAACTAAGGTCTTGCCTCAAAACAAGTTTGAGGGTCATGTTAGAGCCTGTGGTATTGGATACCGTAGCGATTGGCATTAGGCCAAGTGGGAGTTTGTTAGTGATATGAGAGAAGTGTCCTAAGGCAATCGCCTTATGATGTAAACATTTATATTAATAAATGATAATTCACTATTTGAGTATACATGTTTTGTGTATTTGATTGGGATCTTAAACTCATCTACTGAATGTCCACAATACAACTCACAGCATAAGAGAATTTGTGATGGGATCACAACTAGTGATTATCTCTAAATGTGCAAATGTGAAGTATTGAAAATATCCCTAGTCGATGAATTGATAAAAACGGACACTATCAATTCTGTTGAGACTAGCATGAGTTATTCTCTAATCAGCTGATTCTCACTGGCTGGTGACATTGGGATGTCCGGAGATAAACATGAATGCTAGTTAAGGGAACTAGTTCATTGGAGTGACTAGCTGTAAGATTTCATATGGGAATCTACATGTAGATATGTCAATGAAGTTTTTACTGTAGCTTAAGTGCGATGTTCCTTTGACTTGCGGTGTTCAAGTCATCTTGGTCATGGAGACTTATACTTTAACATCTTAAGCAAGCATCTCCAAGGAGGTGTGGACCCAGGATGATTGGGTATGAGCCGAAGTGCCCGAAGATGTTTGAACAGCCTACAAAGGATTCACCACTCCTTGCGAGGAGATGTATACCCAGGCCTATCGTCGGATTGTTACTCAGAAATCTCTGGCCAGAGTATATCATGTTTAGAGTGCGAGTCTCTAAAATACATGAGAGTAATTAGAAATCCAATGGACGAGAAAGACACTACTTGGGCTAGGTGTGACGTAGTCAGCCTAGTGGGGACTGACACCATAGACCGTGTCCTGAACCAAGTGGGTATAAGGTGGTGAAGGGAATGGGGCACGATTCATTAGAGCTGCTGAAGGGTTTCAGAATAATTTCTTCTGAGGTCAAACCGTTGATCTTTCGATTAATTGGGGATCATGATGTACTACTAGGTGCCACTCATGATCGTTCTATAATTGGTTGATTATAGACGGCCAACATAAATCGAAAGCCTATTTAGTCACACGCACTACGAGTAATCCGAGGGATTTAAAACGAGTTGAAAATTGGATTTTCCGATCAAGAGATATAAGTCGAATCTGAGTTAATCAGAGGCGCAATGGAAGCTAAAAATGGCTAAGTCTTTTGAAGGCTTATTGGGCGAATTAAATGAGTTTAATTCGCGACCGGTTCGGGTTGGTTTGGCCGGCCAAAGAGGGTGTTAACCCTCCTTGGATGGCCGGCCACATTAAAGGGAGAAACCATTTAATTTTGGTTTAATTAATAAAATAGATCTAGCGCGATTTATTTTATAAATTATGGATAAATAAATTTGTATAAAGAAATTTATATAAATAAATTTATAGAAATTTATTCTTTTTATGGAAGTTAAAATAATCCATGAATTGGTTTATTTTAATTTTATAAAATCAATTATGAATTGATTTTTCCATAATAAGAAAGTTTATAAATTTCTTATAAAATTTATTCCATAATAAAAGGAGAGATTAATTAGTTTTATTATAAAGTTAGTTATAATAAAATTCATAAGAGAATTTATAGGATAAATTTCTTATGATAACTAATTAGTTTTATTATAAAGTTAGTTATAATAAAATTTGGTTTAAACGGAATAATTCATAAGAGAATTTATAGGATAAATTTCTTATGATAACTAATTAGTTTTATTATCAAGTTAGTTATAATAAAACTTGGTTTAAACGGAATAATTCATAAGAGAATTTATAGGATAAATTTCTTATGATAACTAATTCCGTTAATTCCGTTAAGAGGGAGACTTGGCAAGGGAGATGCTACTATATAAAGGAACCAAAGGCAAGCCCTTAATTCCAATTGAGTTGTCAAGAGAAGTAGCTCCCTCTCTCCCTCTTATTCTCTTCTCCTTCTCCTCTCCCTCCCTTAGGGCCGGCGCCCACCCTAGCTCTATTAGGGCCGGCGCCCAACCTACACCCAAGCAAGGTTGTTGCCGTGAGCTTCAAGAAGAAGAAGAAACGAAGCAAGAAGAAGAAGAAGCGGATAGCGACTCCTCTCTTCCCGGAATTCGATTCCGTTTTCTTGGTGGTTAGTTTCCTTTTCTTCTCTTGATCTTCTTTGTTGTGCCTATAGAGAATCTAGTAGTTCTCGTCGGCACAAAACTCGTGACTTTGCGAAGTCATCCCGAAGAGAACTCGGCGTGGACGCGAATAGAGGCGGAGCTTCCAAGGGACGCTACGGTTGGATCTCGTCCCTTACTTCGAGTTACGCGAGGTACTTGGTAAATTAGTTTACTTTTCCGCAAAGTTTTATTTTATGATTATGTCAACACACTATAAGGTTGCATGCTAGATACGAAGTTAAAATAATTTAGGAAATTATTTTATGTAAATTCTTCCGCTGCACGTAAAAATTTAAAATTTTACGAACTCGTATCCTTGTCGACATGCACCCGGTCCCAACATTCCCGAGGTCTCAAGACCTTTCCTCTGTCGTCGCATTAGCCTGACAGATGACGCATCAGCGCCAGGGGATTCCAGTTGGGGAAAGACACGTGGAGGATGCATTAAAAGCTGAGTTGACAGGGGATTCTGTAGATCGCTTGCTTACGCTAGAGGGGAGTGAATAGCGTTTTTCGAATCTCTTCTACCTACACGGTTAGTTTGCGCAGCAGAATATACAATAAAAATAATAAGATAAAACTAACCAATGCTAACAATGACGATTTACTTGGTATCCACCCCGGACGGGTGACTAATCCAAGAATCCGTCGGTGAATCAATCCCCGGATAACCTCCGGCTAGCCCGTGTCGTTCCTTGTAGGTGGAGAAACCTCGCCACAACACCAAGCACACCTCTGAGCACAAAGGACTACTAACTCACTTTACCCAAGCGAGTTTCGTCAAGAAACAAAGCATGAAACGAACCCCTTTAAATAAGGCTCGAATCTGAAACAGTCACTACCAGTTGACTGCCCCTGGGGCAGTCGACTGGTCCTATTCAGATTCGACCGTTACAGTACAATGCTCGAATCTGCCAGCCTGTTCCAGCCGACACCAGTCGACTGCCCCATAGGCAGTCGACTGGTCCGAGTCATAAGCCTAGGGTTACACTTCCGAGTACATTTCACTCCGCACTCGAACCCTCTCGGCTTAGCCCCTGAGTACAAACACTCATACTCAGACCCTCATAACCCGATTGACTCTTCACCAGCAGCCTCGACTGTTGCCTTCACGCCCTCTTCATCTTCGGCCCTCGCCCCTCGGATGCGCACGCAAGCCTCCAGCTTGCATCCATGCCACCCTTCACGTACGCCTCGAAGTCCGCGTCCCTCGGCTTATCGTCCCTGCTATCCATGGTCTCTCGGATGGGCACGCAAGCCTCCAGCTTGCTTGCCTCCATGCCATCCTTCACCCGAAGACATCAACCAAGTCCATGTGTACCTGTACACCTGCACACTTCTGTACACATATTAGTCCAACAATAAACCCTAACTTAACCATATTGACCAACACACATCAAAACCCCATGATCCTCCAAATCATCTTAGGGCCGATTGCCTCAACAGATTTGGCATATAAGGATGGAGATCTCAAGGCCATAATGAGGAACAGGAGTGCAAAGTAGGGTTTATCCGACCGGGCAAGCAGCCTAGTCAGTCGGACTTGACGCCTCCTTCGACTAGACTTGAAGGGGAGGCTTGTGATCCGGTTGGGTAAGTTTTTGGAGCTGATCAGGGGCCCGGTCGGATTGGGTCTGGGTTGGATGAAGTGGGTCGGGTTCAGTATCGGATTAGTGCACTAGATACTGATATGGCTAAGAGTATCAGGATTCGAATCAACTTGGGACGGGGCCCAATCAGTATCACCCGAGCAGACGTTCCCGCCTGAGAACTTTAGCGGTCGAGGACCACCAGTCGGGAAAGTTCAATCGGGATAAAGCAAAAGTGTTTTGTCGGATCTCTTCATGAGTGTTAGGTAAGCAATAGGTCTCCCAAGCGGGGTCTCTCGGTCGGGGGTACCCGGTCGGGATCACCAAGTCGGTCACCCTGAGTCGGGCACCCTGGGTCGGTCACCTTGGGTCGAGCACCCTGGGTCCCGGGTAGGGCACTTTGGGACCACCCTAAAAATGTGAGTGGCCGAGAGGCTGAGCTTGACTGACCAACCCAGGTCATAAGTTGACAGACCCGGGTGGGCAGACCCGAGTGAGCGAAGGGTTGCATCAGCAGTAAAGATCGTCCGAATCTCCCCATTATCAAAAAAGGATTTCTGACATAATTATGACCTGACAGAGCCGCCAAACATTAATGGGGGTCAGAGGAGACAACTCGGACAGATTGTTAGGTGGTTGTGGCAGTCTCACAGAGCAGCTAAGGTTGCCATTAGTTCAGTCTGCCAACTGACCAATTCTTAATGAGACAAGACAGCTCTGACAAGTCAGAGGGCATCCCCTCCCCTATATAAACCCCCCTTGGGGCTCCAAAGAAGGGATTGCTGCCATTTGGAACTTTACCCTCCCTTTGTGTGCTCTCTATTTTTGTCCGATCCGAGTGACCTGCGTTCTGTTTGCATCCCAACCCGACCCCGACTCACACCTTGTAGCAACCAAGGCCATCTTGGTCAGGTCGAGTCACCTGAGTGAGAGCCTTCTTCGCTTGTCGACAGGATCACCTTACATATGAATTTTCTTTCATTATCAGTGACTTTAAGCCATTAAATTCTCCAGACATATTTGAAGCATAATCATATCCTTGACCCCTCAATCTCGCCATTGACAAACCATACTTAGCAAACAAAGAGTCCATTGCCTCCTTTAAACAAGCAACTGTAGTTGTTGCAACATGAACTATAGTCATAAATCGTTCAATCACCTCTCCATGTTTGTTCACATATCTAATAACAACTATCATTTACTCTTTCACTAAACAATCATGAGCCTCATCAAGTAGTAAAGTGAACCACCTATCTCCCATATCAAATAGCATTTGAGGTCTCAACTGTACAAGCATTCACCAATTGCTTTTGAATTTTTGGGGCAATCATTTGATTATTTCCAGGTGCATTCATTCCAACAACTACTGCAACTTCTGAACACTCTCAGATATATCATTCGAGCAATTCTAAAAAATTGCCTCTATTGGATGATGTCGAAGACTCATCGTGTCCCTAAAAAGGCAATCCTTATAGCAACAAAAATTTAATTACTTTTAAAATGGTAGGCGTTTGTAATAAGCAACTTCAATGTCATGTTTCCTTGATGAAAATGAATACTCCACACTTTGTCTTTGATTCTTGAAAGCCTCAAACTATGTTCTTGCCTCATTGTACGCACTACCAACCCCACCTATATGCTCATTGAATTTTTCGATTGTTGTTATCCAATTTACGAAACTAGATCTTGTAAACACATCTTCTCCTCTAAACCCTATATTACTAGGTCTAAAAAGAAAACACTAGAAACAAAAGACTACATCCTTTGAAACACTATACTCCAACCAATCACGATTTTTAAACCAAACCTTTCCGAAACATCTATTGTCTTTACCCATTTTTTTTATTGGAAAATTATGGCCTCAAGATTGACAAGGAGTACCCGTAGCAACGTATTCTCTTCGAATACGATCTCTAACACCAACATTATACTCTTCAATCAGTTTTTGTAAATCAAGATCAACAACAATTTCTACTTCACTACTCACATTTCCAATATTTTCAAATAAAATTTGTGGAGGAGGAGGAGGAGGTGGTGGCTGTGGACTTGTGGTGGAGGAGTATACTCTCTATCAGGAATACTAGACGATTTAATTGAACTCCTAGGCTTCTTTGCAAAATATCTCAATAATTTTTACAAATTATAATATATAGGAAAAAATTATCAATATAAAGTATTATTTTACTTTGAACAATTTAACAATAACACAATTCTTACAAAAAAAATCTATACCATGTAGATATAATGATTTCCTAATAAAAATAAATTTAAAATCTAAATTCAACAGAAAGGTTTGGTTAGGTTAACACTATCACCATTCCAAATTACTTGCAAGCTTGCGCACGAAGATCCTCCTCCCCCAGGCCTAATCTTCAATTTAGATCCAAGGAAAGAAATCATCGATTATGAATTTCGACAGCAAAGCAAAACAAAGGGAACTTAGATTTTGATTACTATCAGGGTTCAAAGTATACCTCTCAAAGCTCAAACACCCAAACGACCAAAGTTAGGGCAAAAACCCAAAATCAACCTACTGTTTTATACCAAACCAACATATTGTTTTATACCAAAATACTATATAACCAAGAGCAAAATTTCTAAGTTACAAGGGACTCTCACCTTTGTGAAATCGCTGGCAGGGTGAGGGATCACCTCTGCAACGTAGGAGGGTTGGAGAAGTTCAAAAGTCAACCTAGAAAGGACAGCGCACGTGGAGAGGGGAAGAGAATCACAATTGACTTGCTCGCGCGAGGACAATAACTACAAAGGCAGACGGGGGTTTGCAGGTTGCGGCGTGGACTATTCGTGAAGAAGAGGAGGAAGGAAGAGATAGTGCGATGGGGAAAGAGGCAAGGATTTAGGATTATATGTTTTAAACTATATGCAAAAAGACCCTTAAAATTTGGGTTATCGAACCAAAGCTCTTAAGTTTTGATTTTTATGCGTTTAATTCCTCAAAATTTTATATATTCCGATTTTTTACGCCGCCGACAAGGGAGGGTAAAATATGACACATATATACCCCGCCCCCTTAGATACTCCCCTGTATTATGGCAAATATATACTTCATTTCTAATCAATATTATTGATTAATATTAAATTATAATAATATTTCGATACTAGTCAACACTAATGATTAGGACGATAAACAAATCAAGCCGAACCAAATTTTATAATATTTAAGTTTGTTTGATAAGAAAATCATGTTCAAATTTGACTTATTTCTTTTTTATGAGTTTAAGATTGGTTTAAGTTTTGACTTTAGCTTGGTTCGTTTGAGTATTATCGAACTCTCAATTTAAACTTATTTAATTGTTTGAATTTTTTAACTTATTTGATTAGTATTAAGCTTGCTAATACAAATTTATTATTTATTTGTTGAGAAAAGTTTTATTAAATATAATGGTTCACGAACGTGGTTTACGAATATTATTCACTAATATTATTCATAATCATTGTTCGCAAATATTATTCGTGAACGTTAACAAATTGAATATATATATATATATTGTTGGTGCAAGTTGCATCAATGATGTTCCTCTTGAAGTGTTTTAATGTTTGACAATATACTTAAGTCAGTGATACACTAAATAGACAAAGGGGAGTAAGAGAGAAGTAACCTTAGCTGAAGCAAAGTCCTAGTTAATCTAGGCATCGAAACCCTAAGTCCCAGCGAAGGGCTGCTAGGTATCGAAACCTCAAGTCCTAGCGAAGGGCTGCTAGGCACCTAGCGAAGGGCTGCTAGGTATCGTAACCCTAAGACCTAGCGAAGGGCTGCTAGGTACCTAGTGAAGGACTACTAGGTATAGAAGACCTAGCGAAGGATTGCTAGGCACCAGGCGAAGGACCGCTTGGTAACAAAGACCTAGCGAAGGGCTGCTAGGCACCTGGCGAAGGACTGCTAGGTAATGAAGTCTTGGTCCAAGGGACTGAGCAACTTAGCTGAGCGATGACTAAGGACGGGAGTAGAGACGGGTCGGGGTTCGGGCGTCTCGAGATCCGGAGTAATCGGAGGCTAAGCAAAAGTCCACCCGAAGGGCCGGGTGGCAACCATCTCCTGAAAGGAGTAGGTGAAGGGCGAGTTCTCGGGGATAGGAACTCGTGCCGGTTCGACCTAGGGTTTCGTGCAAATCCGAAGTCCGAACCAAGTCCTTAAGCTTAATATTATATGTATATATGCTTTGTGTTTGTGTATCTTGCAGGTAACAAGAACCGGAGACAAAGCAAGCCTTGCAGTGTTAATGTAGGGTGATGCCCCAGTGTTGGCGGTGCCCCCAGTGTTGGGGGCGCCCCCATGCAACCAGGGCGCCCCCAGGTGGTACTAAACAGGCAAGTTTCGTAAAGCAGGGTGACAGGTGTCAACCGGGGCGCCCGGAGCGTCCGGGGCGCCCTGATTAGTAGCTGTTTTGCTGTTTCGAAGCCAGAACACAGGATAAGCCTCCACGGGGGCGCCCGGAGCATCCGGGGCGCCCTGGTCAATGTTCTTATCACCCGCGGCGAGGTAGGCGCAAGGATAAGAGTTGACCGAGTCTTCCGGGGCGCCCCCAGCGTCCGGGGCGCCCCCAGGAGGCCTATATAAGGGGCTTCGACCCCTCTGCTTCAGACACGACTACCAAGTACTGTTCTGTTCATTCCGACCGACGACAACGCGCTAGAAACGAGGCTCTACGACCGGGAGGCTCCAGGAGGAGGTGCGCGGCACTTCGGAGGTCCAGATTGGCCGAGCTTCATCCTTGTCTTGTTGGTTTGCATTTGGTTAATTACCGTACTTAATTTTTCTATATTATTGCGTGTAATTGTACACTATAAGACGGGTTTTCTCCGCCTCCGGAAATTCCGGAAAGGAGACCAATAGTGGACTCACGCCGAGTACATAGGCCTTGGACGTACTGACCCTGGGGGGTTGGGAACCAAGTAAATAATCCCGCTGTGTCACTGTATGATTGTTTTCTTCGTTCTATGTGTTTTCCGCTGCTACTAACTCTGAATCTAGAACGAAGATCCGAAAGTTTCTCCGAAAGATTTTAACGGTCGATATTCACCCCCCCCCTCTATCGACGGCACCGGTCCCACAATTGGCATCAGAGCCGAGCCGCTCTTCACCGGACTAACCGCCGACGGAGCAACAACGCCAGGAGTTGAGGGGGAGCCTTGGGTGAATCAGGTATATTTTATTTAAATGTCTATTTTTAAATTTCATATTACATGCTTCACATGCAGGGAGAGAAGGCACTACAAAAATCAGAGCCCTACTCGTAAAATTCGGTCTACATCACCGGCGGCACAGGGGGTACCAGCGCCAGAGGTCCGGAAAAACAAAGATCACGTACGATGCTTCAACTGCGAAAAATATGGGCATTACAAAAACAAATGTCCGGCAAAGGTACGAAAAATTTATATTCCAAAAACTTTACAAATTCCTGCATTATCTTATGATAACTTAGTTAATTTTCCTGATAAATTAGATTACCTGCACAATAAAATTAATATCTTGCATGTCAAATTAGAAAATGCTGATATGACTAAAATATCTGAAATTAATTGTTTAATTCAGAATATCAATTCAGAAATTAATAAAATTAATTTTGATAATTATTTTGATGATATTAATTCTAATAAAATTAATCTTGATAATTTATCTGATAAAATTAATCCTGATAATTTATCTGATAAAATTAATTCTGAAAATTTTAATTCAGACAAAATTAATCCTAAGGATAATTCGGAATTCAAATTTGAAAATCCTATGGATAATTCCGAATTCAAATTTAAAAATCCTAAGGATAAGTCTGAATTCAAATTTGAAAATCTCAAGATTAATTCAGAAATTAATTCTGAAATTCTTAAAGATAATCCAGAGATAAATATTAAAAATATTGAAAATATATCTGAGGATAATTTTGAATATAAAACTCTCCTAGATAATAATTTAACTATAGATAATATTGAAGATTATTACAAAACCTTAATTAATGGCCCAAATTACTCCACCTACTGTGAGGATATTGAAAAATTCAATCTTGAGGAGGAGATAGAATTTTCTAAGATAAAGGCCATAATCAATAAAAATTACAAAAATTCAAATAAATCAAAATTATTAGAAAAACTTGAAAAGAAAGACAAAAATGAAGAAGAAATTTTTGAAATAATGAAAATGATGAATTTAAACCCACAATTATTAATTAATCATTATAATTCGAATTAAATCTTAAATTCGAATTAAATCTTAATTTAATCCTAATTAAATCTTAATTAAATCTTAATTAAATCCTAATTAAATTCGAATTAAATCTCAACTTAATCCTAATTAAATCTTAATTAAATTCAAATTAAATATTAATTAAATTCAAATTAAATATTAATTAAATTCTAATTAAATATTAATTAAATTCAAATTAAAATATTAATTAAATTCAATATTAATTAAATTCAAATTAAATATTAATTAAATTCAAATTAAATATTAATTAAATTCAAATTAAATCTTAATTAAATTCTAATTAAATATTAATTAAATTCTAATTAAATCTTAATTAAATTCAAATTAAATATTAATTAAATTCAAATTAAAATATTAATTAAATTCAATATTAATTAAATTCAAATTAAATCTTAATTAAATTCAAATTAAATCTTAATTAAATTCAAATTAAATATTAATTAAATTCAAATTAACTATTAATTAAATTCAAATTAAATCTTAATTAAATTCAAATTAAATATTAATTAAATTTCAATTTAAATATTAATTAAATTAAAATTAAATATTAATTAAATTCAAATTAAATCTTAATCAAATACAAATTAAATATTAATTAAATTTAACCTAAATCTTAATAAAATACGAATTAATTCAAATAATTCAATTAAATTCAATTAAATTCAAATAATTCAATTATAATTCGAATTTAAACCTAAATTAAATCTTAATTAAATCAATTTAATTCAAATTAAATTCAAAGTAAAATTAAGTTGAATCCAAATTCAAACTTCACTTAATTTAAGTTTAATCCTAATCAATTAATTTCTAATTAATTCAACCTCAATTAATTCGTAATTAACCTGAATCCAACTAAAATCTTAAATAACTTAAACTCAAACTAAAATAAAATTTTACCCAAAGTGTAACAATTAAAATTAATAACATTAAATATGTCAAAGTGGGTTGACATATTCGCAGGTTCACTCGACACGTATTAAATCGGGAATTTGATACATTTTAGAAACTTAAATAAAATTATTTGACTTGTTTGACTCATGCATAACTGCCATGACATGCATTTGCTATTCTTTTAAAATATATGACATGTCATTCATATTTAAATTTTATGCATATATTAGAACGGCTATAGGAAAAAGATTAATTGAAACTTGATCAACCTAGTATTGGGTGGCGGTGAGATGATAGTACGTTAGGGAAGCCATCTTGGCAGAACTAGCCGAAGCTACCGATCCAAGACCCAAACTAGTTAGACCAGAATTTTACAAAAAGTGATTTTGAAAATGAAATTTCATTAAAAGGCTTTGTCAAGGAAAGGGTGGATGATCCCATAAGGCTACGGCCAAAGAAGGCCTAGTGCCTCGCCAAGACCCGGAAGCCAATTTTTGAAATTCAAATTCAAGTTACTTCTTGTCAAATTCAAATTTAACACAAGCTTCAATTAAATCTTAGAATTGAAAAATAAATTAAAAATGATTCAAGCATCTCACAATACACTTATAAGACAATCATGCTTGTTGTATTGATACATCTAAAATGGGTGAGATGTTAAGGAATAATAAATTGAAAAATATTTTTCAATATTATTTTTCAAATTCATTAGAATATTTTTCTAAAAATATATTTTCAAAATAGTACTTCAACATAATAATGTTTTTATGGAATTCATGCTTGTCTGGTTGAATATACATATTATATGTTTTTCAAAATTATATCTTTTCAAAAATTGTTTGACTCACTCAATTAGACACAAGCCTCTTAGGACAACACTAAAGTTCCTTAAGACACTTAGATAGAGTCAAGCGGTGTTGGATGCAGGGGGAGTGTTTTGTTCTTTTTATTAAAAATATTTTTCGAAAACTGCACCTTAATTTGCATTACATATGTTTTCAAAATTATCTTCTTTCCAAATTGTGGCTTCAAAATTTATCTACTTAAAAATTATCGATTCTTTGACTTTGATAAACCCTGAAGACACAGAGGAAAGATCCACTTTATGATCTTCAAGGACTCCTAGGACGTGTCAAATTTAGGGGAAGTCTAACAAGTTAAACCATTTTGAAAATTATTATTCTTTTGATCTGAATCAAACTTTAAGACTCAGAGGAAGAGTACTTGTGGT
This sequence comes from Boesenbergia rotunda, assembly GCA_024364735.1. Classification (NCBI taxonomy): domain Eukaryota; kingdom Viridiplantae; phylum Streptophyta; class Magnoliopsida; order Zingiberales; family Zingiberaceae; genus Boesenbergia; species Boesenbergia rotunda. Next base: position 18,499 of record JAGFNQ010001904.1, on the reverse strand, counting down.
CAACAAGCTTCCCGGGACTGGGTCAAGTTTAGGGGGAGATCAAATTAAAAGAATTATTGAATATCTTAAATGATTTCATGCGCTGTATTTTCAAAATCCAGTAACATATGCTTTCAAAAGTATTATCATTTTTTTAAAAAAAATATTCATTAATACTTACTTGACTCAGAAAAATTTCCAGGACACTTAGGAAAATATCCTTGTAGTCAACAAGGTTTCCCAGGATTGTGTTAGACTGAAAAAAAAACTTAGTCAAGTAAAATATTATTTTTCAAAAATTACTTATATTTTTCAAAGTCTCATCTTTTTCAAAAATAATTAGTACTTGCAAAATATGCATAATATTTATATCTTCCAAAATAACACATTTTCAAAAGTTATGCATTTTCTAAAAAGTACTTTATATTCTAGAAAAAGTACTTGCATGTTGCTTTCAAAGATTTGTATTTTTCAAAAGCGAATAACATCTTTTTCAAAATTATGCATTTTTTCAAAAATGCAATATATAAGTAATTTCTGCATTTATGCATTCAAAATACAATGCTTTCAAAATTTCTGCATCAAGTATTTTTCAAAAAGAACCAAAATATTCATTATTGGTGTAAGTATTTTCTTAACGTTTTTTGATGTATGACAAAGGGGGAGAGGTGTGCTTAAGTTAGAAAAATTCTAGAAATTTTTTCCAAAAATCAAAAATAGAGTTTCCATGCTTATATCAATTTTTTTCTTGTTTTTATCCTAAAGGATAGTGAGTTAGCCCCTTAAACCAATCTAACTTAAGTTATTGTCAAACATCAAAAAGGGGGAGATTGTTGGTGCAAGTTGCATCAATGATGTTCCTCTTGAAGTGTTTTAATGTTTGACAATATACTTAAGTCAGTGATACACTAAATAGACAAAGGGGAGTAAGAGAGAAGTAACCTTAGCTGAAGCAAAGTCCTAGTTAATCTAGGCATCGAAACCCTAAGTCCCAGCGAAGGGCTGCTGGGCACCTAGCGAAGGGCTGCTAGGTATCGAAACCCCAAGTCCTAGCGAAGGGCTGCTAGGCACCTAGCGAAGGGCTGCTAGGTATCGTAACCCTAAGACCTAGCGAAGGGCTGCTAGGCACCTAGTGAAGGACTACTAGGTATAGAAGACCTAGCGAAGGATTGCTAGGCACCAGGCGAAGGACCGCTTGGTAACAAAGACCTAGCGAAGAGCTGCTAGGCACCTGGCGAAGGACTGCTAGGTAATGAAGTCTTGGTCCAAGGGACTGAGCAACTTAGCTGAGCGATGACTAAGGACGGGAGTAGAGACGGGTCGGGGTTCGGGCGTCTCGAGATCCGGAGTAATCGGAGGCTAAGCAAAAGTCCACCCGAAGGGCCGGGTGGCAACCATCTCCTGAAAGGAGTAGGTGAAGGGCGAGTTCTCGGGGATAGGAACTCGTGCCGGTTCGAGCTAGGGTTTCGTGCAAATTCGAAGTCCGAACCAAGTCCTTAAGCTTAATATTATATGTATATATGCTTTGTGTTTGTGTATCTTGCAGGTAACAAGAACCGGAGACAAAGCAAGCCTTGCAGTGTTAATGTACGGTGATGCCCCAATGTTGGGGGCGCCCCCAGTGTTGGGGGCGCCCCCATGCAACCAGGGCGCCCCCAGCAAGGGGGGCGCCCCCAGGTGGTACTAAACAGGCAAGTTTTGTAAAGCAGGGTGACAGGTGTCAACCGGGGCGCCCGGAGCGTCCGGGGCGCCCTGATTAGTAGCTGTTTTGCTGTTTCGAAGCCAGAACACAGGATAAGCCTCCACGGGGGCGCCCGGAGCATCCGGGGCGCCCTGGTCAATGTTCTTATCACCCGCGGCGAGGTAGGCACAAGGATAAGAGTTGACCGAGTCGTCCGGGGCGCCCCCAGCGTCCAGGGCGCCCCCAGGAGGCCTATATAAGGGGCTTCGACCCCTCTGCTTCAGACACGACTGCCAAGTACTGTTCTGTTCATTCCGACCGACGACGACACGCTAGAAACGAGGCTCTACGACCGGGAGGCTCCAGGAGGAGGTGCGCGACACTTCGGAGGTCCAGATTGGCCGAGCTTCATCCTTGTCTTGTTGGTTTGCATTTGGTTAATTACCGTACTTAATTTTTCTATATTATTGCGTGTAATTGTACACTGTAAGACGGGTTTTCTCCGCCTCCGAAAATTCCGGAAAGGAGACCAATAGTGGACTCACGCCGAGTACATAGGCCTTGGACGTACTGACCCTGGGGGGTTGGGAACCAAGTAAATAATCCCGTTGTGTCACTGTATGATTGTTTTCTTCGTTCTATGTGTTTTCCGCTGCTACTAACTCTGAATCTAGAACGAAGATCCGAAAGTTTCTCCGAAAGATTTTAACGGTCGATATTCACCCCCCCTCTATCGACGGCACCGGTCCCACATATATATATATATATATATATATATATATATATATATATATATATATATATATATATATATATATATATATATATATTCAAATTTATTTACTTAATTAAATAAATAAATTATTCAAACTTATTCATTTAATTAATTTTATATATATTCAACTAACCTAAATAAGTTTTTATAACGCCAAACACTAACGCTACGTTTGATAAGGGGTAATCAACCTTGTAATATAATCAGGATTACATTACAAGATTGATTACTTTATTTGGTACAGTTTTAAAACTATAATATAATATAATTTGCATTACAAAAGCTAGTAAAGTGTTGTAATTTGGATTACAATGCCAACAATATGTAATCTGGATTATATTATAGGCTCCATTATATTATAAACTGAATTACATTACCGCTAACTAAACGTAGCTTAAATATATTAATAAACATCCAATTCATTTACCGCTCTCAACTATATCGACAACTACAATCGGTAACTCTTGTAATATGAACATTATCTCTCATTAACACTCATTCACATCAGTCAAATACAATTCAGTATTATATTATAGTATGTATTATTCAATGTTATATTGCTAATCATAATTATACATTATAATTGTATTATTATAGCAGTTAACCAGCAATAACTATGATATGGCTGACATGGCGGCAGGCTCGTTGGTGGATCAACTCAAGAGGCGGAGAAGAAGAAGAAGACAAAAATTTGAACTAAGTAAAGAGCAGAGGAGGCTGTACGATGCGCCGGCGGCCGTGGACTTCGGCGGCTTCCTTGAGGAACTGATCCACGGCTTCGGCTGCGGGGACCGCCACGTCCCTCTCCCACGCCACCGTCGAGGACCCTACCACGGCCGCGGTGGCGTCCAGCCTCCGCAGCGGCCACCCCATCTCCCCCAGCCGCTGGATCTTCTTCACCTGATCCTCTGCTAGGCGCCGAGTGTTCGTCTTGATGGCTGCCATCGCGGCCTCGTATGCCGCCGGCGTCCCCGGTACCTCCCCCTGGAAGTACTCCCGGAACTCCGCCACCCCGATGGCCTTTCCTAGCCCCGGGTGCTTCCGATTGCCCGCCTTCGACGCGGCCTCCTCCTCGAAGTACCTTCTCAACTCCTCTACCATCCCCGCCGCCACCATCTCCTCCACCCGCCGGTCGAGCTGCTCCTCCAGCTCCGCCGCGTCGACGTCCACCCACAGGAAGCAGCAGCGGTACCGCAGCGCTGCCGCCGCCGCCTTCCTCCCCTTGCCATCCTCGAACGGGCTCCGCCGCGGGTCGAAGCTGCCGGCCACCGCCGCGTGTATTAAGGAATTCGAGCCTCCGGCCAGCACCGGCAGCCTCCCACGCCCAACAATCCCAGCGATGGCGTGCGCCGCCATCTCCCGGAACGCTGCGGGAGGCAGCTCGCCCGCCGCCGGATCCAGCTCCCCCAACAAATGGTGCGCCACGCCGCGGCGCTCCTCCATGGGCATCTTATTGGTGGCCACGTCGAGACCACGATACACCTGAATCTTATCCGTGTTGACCACCTCGCCAGCAAACTTGGTGGCCAGCTCGACGGCTAGCTTCGACTTTCCGGTGCCCGTGGCCCCCATGACCACCACCACGCTCTCCTTCCCCGCATCGCCATTGCCTCGAACGCAACACCCTCCCCATCGGCACGAGCTCCGGCGCCAACAGCTCTGCCTCTGCTGCGGCAGCGACGCCGCCGCGTCGACGAAGAAAGCGCGACCGGAGGGAGTCGGCCGGTGACGGCAAAACCGAAGCGCTTCGCCGCCGCCTCTACTGATTAGAATTCTCATAAATCCCGGCCAGGCAACAAGCAGCTGCGATGCAAAGACGACGATGGAAGAGAAGAACAGAGACATGCCACAACAACAGAATGGGAAACGGTTAACGATGCAAAGGAACGATTAATTTTGGGGATTAAAAATGGGAAACGGCGATCGATTAGTGGCCGGCTTTGTCCTCTCAATCGAATTGCTGTTATTGTGGTTGAAGGATCATTTGCTGCATTCTGCCTCATGCTCTTATTTATTCGTCATGCTGTTAGTTCGAACGGGATCTCTGTCCTATAAAGTTTTCTGTTCTGCTTGTCCCATTCTTAGAGACAGTTGATGAGTCGTCCGATCGTCAATGAATGATTCGGAATCGTTACAATTGCAATCTCGTTAAATTCGACGGTGAATCCAACGACATCGCAATTGTAACCATCCCGACGGGTTCACCATACCCCCAGGATATAATTTTGTTCAGGGCGACGGTCGGGGGTAAATTTTATTTGGACCTAAAATGAAATTTTATTAAGTTAAAATTTAAAATTTTAATTTTAATATTTTCAAAATATAATTTCAAATTAAAAATTATAATTATTTTTGTAAATTTGATAAATTATTTTTTATAATTTTAATTTTGAATTAAAATTTAAATTTTAAGATTTATCTTTTGAAGTTGTCTTTTAAGATTTGTTATTTTATTTATCTTAATTTTTAAAATTTGAAGGATAAGAAATTGAAATTCTTTTCAGCGCGCGAAAAGAAAAGAAATAAATATTAAACTTGAATTCCACTAAATCAATTGAGAATTAATTAATAAAAAATTTAGATTTTTAATTAAATAGTAAAATTAATGGTCGCATCTCGCCGCCTTGATGCCAGATCAGGCATACCACCAGCTTCAAAGTCATCTTCATAAACAATTGCATCAAAGAGTATTATAATGCTATCAACTAGCTATAGGTTTACTGAGTTGTATTACAATGCTATTAACACCCCTTTCGAATCCAATCCATTTAGCATCAAATTAAACAATTAATTAACTATTTGTTAAGATAAAATGATGGAACACTTGTTAATGCTAAACCTCCAAGTCTAAAAATAGAGATGCCCAATGCATGTCTAATGAATAAGATCTAGCCAAAATTTTCCTTTTAAGGATACAAGATATTTGCACCGAATCTAAATGAAGATGTTAAATGTGGTACGTAATTTAATATATGGATAAGCTCTTTTTTTTTTTTTAAGAAGTCAAATTTTAGTTTGTAGTGATCTTCATGGATATACAAGATTTAGCAAATCCACACACAGATATATATACGATTTATATAACTTACATATGCAGCTTGAAGTTACTTATTTCCCACTTCAAATTTATATTCTGACAAATTAGCTAGATACAGAGTTTCTGAATAATACGCTATGCATGGCAACTTGACACTTTGATTAAGTTGTTAAGCAAATGAGATGATCATCCTTATCCTAATGAACAAAAGAAATATATATAAAGAAAATTAAACTAATTACTGAGATAATCACCTCATTCATGATCACTGTAAATGGCTATAACAAAGCATCTATTCTATAAAGAATTTTTTTCTTTTTCATGGGATGAGCAATGAATGTGGTCCTCTACTATCAATTTAAGATTCTCCATTTTTGGCAGTTCAGACTTAAGCTCCATTTGATCTAAAAAAAGAAAGTTTAGGTGGAAGATTGTCTTCTAGGGTTTTGGTGCACTGCATCTGATCTCAACCACTAGGTTTCTGCTCTGTTTGTATGTGTTTAACTGACTCCAATTATTAGCAGAAAGAAGACAGGAAGAAAGATGATGATTAGTGCCCTCATGCTCATTATGATGCAGTTTGTCGTTGTTAATTCGTACGTGGAACGTTGACTAATTATATTCGATCCACGTATGATTTGTTCATAATATTCTTAATTAGAAAGATTAGAACACTAATTATTTGACTTTGGATTGGTTCTGCACTTGAAATATTATATGGGCCTGGCCCATGGGCTTTACGAACGAACACTATTAGTCATCCAAGGAGAGAGAAATTGAAAGGACGCGTGTCAGCTGAATAAATGCTGTTGACTGCCGCTTTCAAATTTGCGCGGGAATGCGTTCTGGCGGGAGCCGGTTCGCGCGCTTTCTGGTGGCGAGTTGCCACCGGCGCGGCGCGATTGGCGGGAAACTGGTAAGACCCATTGCTTGGGGCCCACGCCATCTGCTCGGCTTCGGCGATTAATTAAATCCCGCCCTTCGATAAAAAATACCGAATTTATAAACCGACGTCGGAAACTGGAATTTTCGCTTACGTGGACTTTTTAACAATCCGTTAACGACGTTTACGACATCACAGCGTAAACTACGTCGACTCGCGAAAAATTACTCGCTTTCCTACCTGGCAATTTAATGGTTGCCGTGGGCGGTCCCACATGGAGCCCCGGTGAGAGAATCCCAATCGCGACACTATGCCTTTCGACCGCTTCGGAGACGCCGCCAAGGGAGGCGCTATAAGAGCCCGGCGGTGAGTGGAAAAGGCGGGCAGAGAGGACCTCTTGCCGGTTCCTAGGAGTCTGAGAAACAACCGATCGTCCTACCTGCTAGGAAAGCAATACCTTCCTGCTCTCGAGCTGAGAAGTAGAGGCAAGAGTCGATACTGGTGATTTATGTCGGTTCTTGGCCATCTGCCATCGATTCTGCTTTCCAAACGAAGAACAGCAGTATGCTGGACGTCGCTGCCGCTCTTCTGCAATCTGCATGAGAGAGAAGTTCGCTTTCCTGGGTTCCATGCGCTTCAAACACGCCTGGTAGGGATGTTTCGAAGTGAAAAAGTGATCTTTTGTGTAACATGTCCATCGTTTTGAGTTTGTATGATGAATTGTTCGATCGCGCAGGGCTGGATTTGGTTTCGGTGTGAAGTATTTCGGATTTCTTCACATAGTTCGGTGTTTCCCTCGGCCCGCGCCCTCACTTGACTGGAGAAGACTGGTTTCCGTTTGAACACGGCGTGTTGTGTTGTTGAGCTGAAGGTGTTGTTGAGCTGAAGGAGGAAGAAGCAAGCGAGTAGGGTGCTTTGGTTGTTGGCAGGATGAGGAGTAAGAGGAGGACGATGAAATTGGAGAAATTCGGCATCTCTGTTTTGAATGCTGTTGCGGAATCGGATGGTTCTGCGTCGGTTGATCCCAATTCGCCTAGAATGTTGAGAAGTTCTGGGAGGATCAGAAAAGCGGCGAAGGAAGTTCGAGTCTTTTTCACGGACCCCGATGTCACCGACTCTTCAAGCGAGGAGGAAGATGCAGACCATGGCGATGGATCTGAGAAAAGAAGACGAGTTACTTTCGTGATTCCCCTAGTCTCTGCAGCTGTTACTCGCAAGCCCCCAAATCTGTCGAACCCGATGATGACCTCCGCCTCCAGGAAGCAGAAGGGAATACGACAGCGGCAGTGGGGGAAATGGGCAGCGGAGATCAGAGACCCCATCCGTGGCGTTCGACTCTGGCTCGGCACCTTTCCCACCGCCGACGAGGCGGCCGAGGCATACCGGTTAGCCGCCAGGCGGATTGAGGAGCAAAAGGCGGCAATGCTGCGTGAACAGCTGGACTCCAACGACGCCTCTTCCTTCGGTCGCTCCATTTCGTCTTCTTCGTCAGCGACGGTGGCAGAAGCTCCCATTTCACCGTCCTCTGTCCTTGACATCTCCTCAGCGGATGACAGTGCTTCCGCTGGCGCTGCTGCCGTGACGGCGGCGGAGGAATGGTTCGGGGACATTGTGACGCCGCCGGAGGTGGAATTTGGGCTGGATGAAGAGCCGTTTTTGGTCGGCGAGCTCGACGAGGACTTCATCGGGCTCACCGATTTGCCCATGTGGGAGGACCAATTGGACGGCGTAGATTTTTCGTTTTTAGATCTTTAAAATACCGAGTCCAGAATGGACGTTGATCTTGTCGTTTGGATGAAAGCGTAATCTGCATTTTTTTTACTATAAGCGTCATTTAATCTTAGATTAATTTAATAACGCCAGTCCCTTCTGACGTGGACGTGTACGGACGAGTTGACTTTCAACGATCTCAGCCTTCGGACTCAAAAAAACAAGTTTTTACAACATAGTAAATCCAATTTCAATAGTTAATACCACAAAGCTTAGTGGTTTCTAATTTTAATATGTAACAAGTCTGCAGCTGCAACTAACTTAGATCGTATTTATGAACACAAATTTTCAGACAACACACTTGAACTGGTTAAAATATGAAGCACAACATCTTTACAGAAGCACTTACTCATCTAAATAAGTGAGGCCGGTTCTGCTGCTCCCACCTTAGATCCTCGCTGAACTGCAACATGGCAGCTCTTGGATCACCATCAGAAGTCGACAAGTAGTACTCAGCTGTTCCATCATCCACTTGCATACTTCGTTTCACAGAATTGAGTATTTTCCGCCTGCCTCTTGGATAGATTGTGTTCTTCGTTGTTTGGGCTGCATTTCCATCAGGACCTCCTTCCAAGTACAGAACTGCAACTTCTCTTTTTGAATGTTCATCCAGCTCGATATAACAGGTACTGTCGATAAGAAGCGACAGTTTGTTAATAGGGATCAGCAGCCTCTCTCTGGAATATATACCATGTTCGCTCATCATGTTGTTCAATCTTTTGATGTCCATAACCTGCAAGTTTTATGATAATAAGAAAATTCACAGAACAAAGATGGATTGTTGCAACTAGTGCAAAGCTATCACTCTTGATCTGTGTGAGTTTATTTGACTCAAACAATTAAGACCTGAGCTAGATAAGGCTATGAGTGCGCTGATCAAGCTATATCATGACAAACAAATTATCATACGCATTTCTTCCAATTCTATAGTTCATGAGGAGAAAACATATTGTGATTAATTGTCTATTCTTTAAAGAAGATATGCAATCCAAGGAAATCCTCGGCTCTTTTGTTATTCCTATTAACGTTTTGAAACATTTTATTTCATTTTTTAAAAAAGGAACAATTCGAAGTAGGATTTGTTCAGTAATTGAATAATTCAAAGGTACTGACAAAATAAAGATTTGTCTATCCCTTTGTTTCTTTTTGTCCAAGACAATGCTCTATCAAAGTTGCTTCTTCAACATATACAATTTAGTTTGAGAATATAGAATGTTTGAATTGCTTCATCGAAAAATTAATTTGCAAGTAAGCTGAGTGAGAAGCTTAAACCTTGTGTCAGGCATGTATTTCCACTGTTCTTAGACCTGACAGTAAAGCTTATTAGTCAGAATCCTAAAGAGACATTATTATTTTAGTGGTTGAGTCCCTTTTTGATTCATAATGAAATTCTATACAGGAATCAACCCCAACTCTAGCCAAATATTAAGACAACTATATCTTTTCCTTAAAACCACTACTAGCCCAAGCTTCTGCAATTTTACAGTTTAACCAAACCTTGGTGCACGTTTCTTATAAAATCACTACCATGAATAACTACAAAACATACAACCTTGATTAGTAAGACAGTAAAAATGCATCCAAATATTTCATCTCCAAAAGATGGCATGGGAAAAGGTTTGTAAGTGCCTGTATGTGTGCTGATGCAATATCCACATAGGATCTTATGGCTCGCTAAGATATCATTTCAGCTTCACATAGAACATGTCTTTGAGATTGGTTCATGTACTGAAATAGCTTGCTAGCCTATTTTTTGAACCCAAATCTAACTCCTAATTTCTACAGAAGCACATCAACAAAATCTCTCAATCATGGTAGTAGGGCACCTGATGTTTTGCACTGGACCAAAATAAGAAAGTGACAAGCGACCAGCTTTAACAATTGAGAACTAAGTTTTAACAATCAATACAACAAACAACCATGCCTTAAGTACTACTGAAGTTTTGGCTATCCACAAACCGCCTAAACTCTCTTTTTGCCCTATTTACTAGGAGGATGGACAAGATCATTTTGTGAAATCAGGCAAATGATCAAATGATTTACATGAACAATTGTTGTCATGACGGCTCTTTATTAATAATTGCTTTTCCTATGCTTCTCAATTAGTAATCATAAAGATCTATATCACGTTTATGATGGTAGATTTGGAAGTGATAATCAGCTTCACATAGCATCATTTTTGTATTAGATATTGCGGTTTGAAATATAAGAAATGAAAACAATGAATTACTAAATGAAAAAAATGCAGTCTAATTTCATCATGGTCATGATCAGAAAAAAAAGGTTGGACAATTGTTTTTGGATGCATAGGTAGTCGGAGGAATTAAGATGGACAAAAGAAGGGATTCATGTAGGATTAACCAATTCAAGGTTCCAAAATAGCACCATGTTGGTTTTGCCTATGAAAAAAGCAGAGAAATTAAAGTTTCTAAGGTTGAAGGAATAGAAAAACTCTTTTGACATAACTGACGGATTGACACAGATTCGGTTATTTACGGATCATCGATCTCTTGCCAAAGAGCGGAAAAAAGGGGGAAAAAAAGAGAGAGAGCCGATGAAGTACAATACCTGGACGCCGTACCTCAGTGCAAGACCAGCGACGGAATCACCGCGACTGAGGCGGTGGGAGATGGCGAAACGATCAAGGCTAGGATGACGCCAGAAAGCTGAGGAGGACGGCTCGCCTAGGACTCTGCGCACCTTCCAAGGAGACCGGAAGATCTTCTCCTGCATCTCCCGGTCCGAGGCAAAGTCCCTCCACAACCGGCAGACGCAAGCCGACCGGGCAAGGTCGGACGGCGGAAGGCGTTCGAAAATCGACCGAAGGAGGTCGCCAGATACGACGGTGGAGAAATCGCAGATGGGGGACAGCATCCTGAGGAGGAGGAAGAGGAGACACAATCTTCAGGATCAGGGACGATGAGGCGATCGCGATCGTCGTCTCCGCTGCATCATCCGTGACGTCGACGAAAATGGGGCGTGGAACTCTGAAATCTATAACAACGAATAACGATTTAAGTCACGACATCTCTCTCAGGTAGAGCCGAACCGGGTCCGGGCCCAGCCCGGAACCGGCCCGGGTCAACGGGCCGAGGTGACCCGTTGACCCGGTTCGCCGGGCCAAACCGGGTTCGCACCGCCAAAACCCGTAACCGCCGGTTCGCCTGAATAAGGACGGGCGGAGCGGCGGAGCGCGAGTAGAAGCGTCGGCGAAGGGGGTTCCGGAGGCACGTTTCGTAGATCGAAGGAGGTAACGGGGCGGCGGAGGCAGGCACTGGCAACGACGCCGAGATCGTTCTCCAGCCCTTGCACGGGGATGGTGGAGGAGCAGCGTGCGGATCGAGACAGTAACGGTGAAGGAGCAACGCGTGGATCGAGACAGCAATGGTGAAGATATATTAAATTCTGTTCCTTGTTTTTGCAAACCTTCTTTTAAATCGTTTGACTTTTTTTTTCTTCCTGACTAAATTTATTTTTTTTAATTTAATTTTTATTTTTTTTAATATAATAATCTTGAACCGTAACGAATCGTAAATCGAACCGTAACCGACTTAGGCGGTAAAGGTTAAGGGTCGACTTCCCATGAACTGTTGAATTGACGGTTTCGAAAAGTCGATTCCGAATTGTGGTCGGATATGCTCTCAGAGCCAGGGATTCAAGATCAGATAACGAATCGGACCCAATTGAATGAGACTCGGAGTGCTTGAAGAACATAGCCAAGTTGCTCTTAAAGTTATAAAAATAGATCAGGATGATTCTTCGGAAACTAGTGTTATCAATTTGCTCATTGCTCAAATTGAAAAATGATAGAGAAAGTAAAAATAAGAGAGTGAAAGATAAATTGAATGACGTAGTATTTCGCATGCATCGATCTTCGATGGATTCATCGTGCCCCCAAAATATAATTTGATTCGGGACGGCGGCCGAAGACCGTCGATGGTGTCCAAGCGATAATCGGATATGTACATGTAAAATGTCATATCATTCACTTTATTTTCACTCTCCTATTTTCATTCTCCCTATCATTGCTCTATCAAATTATACGGGATAGATAAAATTATTTCAATTTTATCCCTTATCAATCGACGAGTGAAAATCATCAATTGATCCGGGCGAGCGGTTTTTTATCAGAATTAGAAGCCTGGTCGGAGATTACCTGGTTCAACCCGGTTCAAGGAGAGCAGAGGTCAGGGCAGGCAGAATCCCAGTTCGGGGTCAAACTCACCCAAGGTCGTCCGCCCGTGGTCCGAGACTCGAAGTCAGATACCCGGGGTCCGGAGCCCAGGTCCGAGCTCTCAAGGCCGAGCTCCCGAGGCCGAGCCCTCAAGGCTGAGCTCCCAAGGCCGAGCTCTCGAGGTCGAATAATCGAGGCCAAGTTCCTGGGGTCGGGCACTCGAGGCCGACATCTCGAGGTCAAGTCCCTGAGGTCGGGTACTCGAGGTCGAGCTCCCAAGGTCGAACCTTGGAGGTCGGGCACTCGAGGTCGAGCTCCCAAGGTCGAACCTTGGAGGTTAGGCACCCGAGGGTGATCTCTCAAGGTCGAGTACTCATGTCACGTTTGTCACAAGTCCCTGTCAGAACTCTTTATTAAAGACGTCATCAACACCTGGCATAGCCGCCTAACAGTAATTAAGGTCAGGGGGGACAGGATCACAGGCTGGCAGACTGCTGTGTCAGCCTCACTCCGCCGCCAGAACAGCCACTTACTTATCCTAATCCCTGGCTAATCCTTAATATGATGTGACGGTTCGCACGCGGGAAGACCTTCTCTCCTTCCTATATAAACCCCACATGTGCTACAGTAAGGGGATCGCTGCCATTTTGCAACCACTCCACTACATTGAGAGCTCTGTTTCGGTCCGACCTCCTAAGCTACAGCAGACCGGGTCGGTTCGGTGAGACTGAGTCATCTGAGGGAGAACCGATCTTCGCTTGTCGACAGGATCAAATTTGGCGCCGTCTGTGGGAATCTACCCTGATCGAAAGCCGAAGATGAGTGAATCCAACCGGGTGACTGTTACTCTTTCACAGGAAGACTTGGATCTGCTGATAGAAGCTAGAGCCCGGAAATTAGCGGAGGCCCAGCTAGCAGCCGCCCGACCTACCCCACCGGGCCCGGCCGAGCACACCGCTCATGTAGGCACTGAGGGAGGGGTTCAACAGGAGGGCAGCCCTCACTTTCACCGGGCGCTATTCGGCCCGGCCGAGGGAGCAGGACAATCGGATCCACATGAAGCTACATCTAGCCATACCAGAGCTAGCAAAGGGAAGGCTCCCCTTGCTCCGTGCCCGACTGAGCGCACAGGATGCCCTTTCTCCAGCCAAGTCTTGAATGAGCTGCTGCCCAAGCACTTCAGACCTCCGTCCGTTGCTGAGTACGGAGGAGCTACCGACCCAGAAGAACACCTAAAGAAGTTCGAAAATGCCTCGATGCTACATCAGTACCCAGATGGTATTAGGTGTCGAGCCTTCCTGACCACTTTGGTAGGACCAGCTCAGCGATGGTTTGACAGGCTCCCAGAAGGATCAATAAGAGACTTCACAGATTTCAAGAGACTATTTCTACAACACTTCGCAAGTAGTAAACGACATCACAAAACCAGTTTAAACTTGTTCACCATGAAGCAGGGTTCTAAGGAGTCCCTAAAAGCCTACATCAGAAGATTCAATCAGGTGGCCTTGGACGTACCCACTGCTACGTCTGAGGTATTGGTCAGCGCCTTTGCTCAAGGTCTGCAGGAAGGCGAGTTTTTCAGGTCCTTGATCCGGAAGCCCCCAAAGGACTTTGAAAGTCTGCTGGGTAAAGCCAGCAAATATGTGGACGTCGAAGAAGCGCAAGCCGCCAGGAGGCCAGAGGTCAGGCCTACGTCCGATAACCCTCAACAACATCAAAGGAGTGTGCCTCCGGGAGGACCCCTCAGGAGCCCCAGAGCTATGGGACACCGGCTAGGAGCCGAGAGGGGAGTAGTTCAGCAAGTGGCTCAGGGTTGTCTCCCGTCCAGGTGGCAGCCCTATTGTTCCTTCCATAACAGCCATACACACGATCTTCAGGACTGCTGGCAGGCCGGCAGAGGTCGGGGCCGCGCCAGTCGAGGTAGCCCGAGAGGAGCTCACCAAGGAGGTGGCCGAGGCCGAGGAAGAGCACCGCCTAACCAGCCCGAGCTCCAGGACCGACCAGCTGCCCCTATAGCCCGACGGCTATTCCCGACTCTAGGCTCGCCCGAGCCGGAAAACGCCAGCGAGGAACAGGCCAATCAGCAAAACTCTGTGCACGGGTCCATCAACGTCATCTCGGGCGGGCCTACCTACGGAGATTCCAACAGAGCTCGGAAGTCGCAGGCCCGACGCCTGGACATTTATCAAGTGGGCTGCAGTTCTGCCCAAGCTCAAGGACCACAGATTAGCTTCAGTCCCGCCGACCTACAAGGAATAGAAGTACCGCATGATGATGCCCTGGTCATCACGGCGGTCATAGCCAACTATCAGATCCATCGTACCATAGTGGATTCAGGCAGCTCAGTGAACATCTTATATTTGAAGACATTTGAGCAACTACAAATTGAAATGACTGAGCTGCAGCCCGTGGCCACACCCTTATTTGGATTCACAGGGAATGAGGTTCATCCGCTGGGGCAGATCAAGCTGGCCATATCACTTGGCGAGGAACCTTTAAGAAGAACCAGGTGGTCTACCTTCTTGATAGTGGACTCCCCGTCAGCTTACAATGCTATCCTAGGCCGACCGGCCCTGAATGAGTTCCGGGCAGTGATGTCCACTTTCTATCTGAAGGTCAAATTTCCGGTAGGAGATCAGGTCGGTGAAGCCAGAGGAGATCAGAAGGTCGCCCGCCGATGCTATGTGAATGATGTCCGAGTAGAGGTAAGCAAGACCTTCCGACCTGCGTTGGCCAACTGTAATATGGTACAGGCCTCTCCGCCTTCCCCCTGGGCTGAGTTGATGGAGGAAGAGGAAGAGGTCCAACTCTTGCCCGATCAAGAAGAAACTAAAGTGAAGATAGCTCCGGGGTTATCGCCCGACCTCAAACAGCAGCTGATAGAATGTCTGACTCAGAACCGAGATGTATTTGCCTGGTCCCAACAAGATCTTAAAGGGGTCAGACCGGAGGTAATGGAGCGCAAGCTGAACGTGTACCCTGACGCCCGACCCGTGAAGCAAAAGAAAAGAGATTTTAGCCCTGAACAGAATAAGATTATTCAGGCAGAGGTGGAGAGACTGCTGGGAGCCGGGCACATCCGAGAAGTTCAATTCCCGGCCTGGTTGGCCAATGTGGTGCTGGTCTCCAAGCCGGGAGACAAATGGAGGGTCTGTATCGACTTTAGAGACCTTAACAAAGCTTGCCCCAAAGATTGCTACCCGCTCCCCCGAATCGATCAGATGGTGGACTCTACCGCTGGGAGTGAACTTATCTGCATGCTCGACGCCTATCAGGGATATCACCAAGTCCCCTTATGCCCGGGTGACCAGGAGAAGGTCAGTTTTGTCACTGCCGAAGGTACTTATTGCTACACCGTTATGCCCTTCGGACTCAAGAACGCCGGGGCAACTTACCAGAGGCTGATGAATAAGGTTTTTAAAGAACAGCTCGGCAGAAACGTGGAGGTGTACGTCGATGATATCCTCATCAAGTCCGCCCGGGCTGCCGACCTCATAGCAGATGTGCGAGAAACTTGTTGCACCCTGCGGAGGTATGGCCTTAAACTCAATCCTACGAAATGTCTGTTCGGAGCCAAGAGCGGGAAATTCCTGGGCTACATCCTGACCGAGCGAGGAATAGAAGCCAATCCGGGCAAAGTAAAAGCTCTGCTAGACATGCCACCGCCCAAAAACATAAGGGAAGTTCAGCGCCTGACCGGGAGGATCACGGCCTTATCCCGGTTCATCTCCAGGTCGGCCTTTCAAGATCCTACACAAGGCCTCCAAGTTCCAGTGGGATGCCGAGTGTGACCGAGCTTTCAAAGAATTGAAGGCATACTTGGTCAGTCTGCCAATACTAGCCAAGCCCGAGGAAGGAGAGCCCTTGTACGTTTACTATTCTGCTACTGAGGAAGCTGCGAGTGCTGTGCTTGTAACCCAGAAAGAGACCGAGCAGCAGCCGGTCTATTTCCATTTGGCCGTACGCCTAGAGTATCATGCTACCAATAACCAAGCAGAATACGAAGCCCTTTTAGCAGGCCTCCAAGCAGCCAGACAAGTCGGGGCCACTCGGGTCATCTTGCATTCTGATTCTCAATTAGTGACTCAACAGGTGGCCGGGCGGTTCGAAATGAATGACGAGAAGTTACAGGCTTACGTGGAGGCATATCAACAATTACGGGCAGAATTTCAAGAAGTTCAGATTACGCAGATCCCCCGAGGGGACAATGCCAAGGCGGATGAGTTAGCCCGGCTGGCCAGTTCTGTCCGTCCGTGGGTCTTCCCCAAGCCTTCCCCTCAAGTCATGTTAGTGGCTCAGGTAGAGAGGGAAGCAGAAATGGAGATAGAGGGGGACTGGAGAGCTCCATTCATCGCCTACCTGAAGGATGGAACTCTTCTAGGCAGCCTCGAGCAAGCTCGAATATTGAAGATCAGAGCAGCCCGGTTCACCCTGATCGGGGACGCATTGTACAAGCGGGCTTTTTCCCGACCCCTAGCCAGGTGTCTCGGAAAGGAAGATGCGGACTATGTACTTAGAGAAGTGCATTTGGGGTGCTGCGGAAATCATTCAGGAGGTCGGTCTATGGCTCGGAAGGTCCTGCTGGCCGGTTACTTTTGGCCGACCCTTCAGAAGGATGCAGAGAGGATGGCTCTTTCCTGCCTTTCTTGTCAGAAGTACCAGAATCTGTCCCACCGACCGGTGGAGATGTTGCGAGCGTCCATTACATCATGTCCTTTCGATCAGTGGGGCATGGATATAGTGGGACCCTTCCCCAGAGCGGCTGGTCAGAAAATATTCCTGTTGGTGGCAGTAGATTACTTCTCCAAGTGGGTCGAGGCAGAAGCCCTAGCTCGGATCACTGAGCAAGCAGTGAAGAAATTCCTTTGGCAGAACATTTTGTGCCGGTATGGCATACCTCATAAGCTGGTATCAGATAATGGTCGGCAATTTCAAGGTCAGATAATCAGAAAGTGGTGCAAGGAATTTGGGATCAAGCAGGCCTTCACCTCCGTGGCATACCCCCAGAGTAATGGTCAGGCCGAAGTAGCTAATAGAGAGATTCTAAAAGGGCTCAAAGTTAAGTTGGATCAGGTCGGCGGATCCTGGGTAGACGAGCTGCCTGGTGTCCTATGGGCCCTCCGAACCACACCCAAAGAGGGGTCGGGATGCACTCCCTTCCAGTTAGTCTACGGGAGTGAAGCAGTAGTCCCCATGGAGGTCGGCTGTGAGTCGGACAGAAGACATCTGTATGGAGAAGACAATGCAGAGAAAAGGCGAGCTGAACTGGATCTGATTGAGGAAGTCCGAGCTAAGGCTGCAGTCCGTATGGCCGCTTATCAACAAAGGATGCGGAACCGATACAACCAACAGGTCATACCTCGACATTTCCAAGTAGGAGATAAGGTATGGAAAAGAATCAAGCCCGTTGGAGAAGTAGGCAAGCTGGAGCCTCCATGGAGTGGTCCCTTCCTGGTGGTCGAGGCGCTTGGATCGGGAGCATACTATCTGCAAGATGCTCAAGGGAAGCGGCTAGGGCGACCCTGGAGCGCAGTGCATTTGAAATTGTACCGTGAGGAGAGAGGAGAGGAATGATTCTTGTAACCGTACTCAGAAGAAAGGATAACAAAAACTCTAACTCTCCGGAAAAAATCATCCCTGAAAGTTATAAGTGAGCTTACCCTCACGCACCCACCGGACCTGGCGCCGACCGGGCGTGGCATTCCACGTTCGGTCGGGCCCGGTCCGGCGTGGCGGCCCACGCTCGACCAGGGTAAGTCGGACGGTGTCCAGACTCTTGCTAAGGCGAGTTATAAGTGAGCTTGCTCTCACGCACCCACCGGACCTGGCGCCGATCGGGCGTGGCCTTCCACGTTCGGTCGGGCCCGGTCGGGCGTGGCGGTCCACGCTCGACCAGGGTAAGTCGGACGGTGTCCAGACTCTTGCTAAGGCAAGTTATAAGTGAGCTTGCTCTCACGCACCCACCGGACCCGGCGCCGATCGGGCGTGGCGTTCCACGTTCGGTCGGGCCCGGTCGGGCGTGGCGGTCCACGTTCGACCTGAGGTAAGTCGGACGGTGTCCAGACTCTTGCTAAGGCGAGTTATAAGTGAGCTTTGCTCTCACGCACCCACCGGACCTGGCGCCGACCGGGCGTGGCATTTCCACGTTCGGTCGGGCCCGGTCGGGCGTGGCAGTCCACGCTCGACTAGGTAAGTCACGG
>JAGFNQ010001903.1:454430-634173 GCA_024364735.1 Boesenbergia rotunda | reverse complement strand
TGACATTGGGATGTCCGGAGATAAACATGGATGCTAGTTAAGGGAACTAGTTCATTGGAGTGACTAGCTGTAAAACTTCATATGGTAATCTATATAGATATGTCAGTGAAGTTCTTACTGCAGCTTAAGTGCGATGTTCCTTTGACTTGCGGTGTTCAAGTCATCTTGGTCATGGAGACTTATACTTTAACATCTTAAGCAAGCATCTCCAAGGAGGTGTGGACCCAGGATGATTGGGTATAAGCCGAAGTGCCCGAAGATGTTTGAAACAGCCTACAAGGATTCACCACTCCTTGCGAGGAGATGTATACCCAGGCCTATCGTCGGATTGTTACTCAAAGCCTCTGGCCAGATCATTCATGTTTAGAGTATGAGTCTCTTAAATACATGAGAGTAATTAGAAATCCAAAGGACGAGAAAGACACTACTTGGGCTAGGTGTGACGTAGTCAGCCTAGTGGGGACTGACACACACAGACCATGTCCTGAACCAAGTGGGTATAAGATGGTGAAGGGAATAGGGCACGATTCATTAGAGCTGCTGAAGGGTTTCAAAATTACTTCTGAGGTCAACCGTTGATTTTTCGATTAATTGGGGGTCATGATGTACTACTAGGTGCCACTCATGATCGTTCTATAATTAGTTGATTATAGACGGCCAACATAAATCGAAAGCCTATTTAGTCACACGCACTACGAGTAATCCGAGGGATTTAAAACGAGTTAAAAATTGGATTTTCCGATCAAGAGAAATAAGTCGAATCTGAGTTAATCAGAGGCGCAACGGAAGCTAAAAATGGCTAAGTTTTTTGAAGGCTTATTGGGCGAATTAAATGAGTTTAATTCGCGATCGGTTCGGCTCGGTTTGGCCGGCCAAAGAGGGTGTCAACCCCTTTGGTTTGGCCGACCACATCATTGGGAGAAACAATTTAATTAGTTTAATTAATAAAATAAATCTAGCGCGATTTGTTTTATAAATTATGGATAAATAAATTTATATAAAAAATTTATATAAAAAATTTATAGAAATTTATTCTTTTTATGGAAATTAAAATGATCCATGGAATGGTTTATTTTAATTTTATAAAATCAATTATGAATTGATTTTTCATAATAAGAAAATTTATAAATTTCTTGTAAAATTTATTCCATAATAAAAGGAGAGATGTATTTGTTTTATTATAAATTAGTTATAATAAAACTTGGTTTAAACGGAATAATTCATAAAGAAAATTTATAGGATAAATTTCTTATGAAAAATTCCGTTAAAGGGGAGACTTGGCAAGGGAGAGGCTACTATATAAAGGAACCAAGGCTAGGCTTGATTCCTTAATAGATTGATCAAGAGATTAACTCTCTCCCTCTCTCTCTAACTCTCTCTCTCTCTAGGGCGGCGCCCTTTCTCTCTCTAGGGCCGGCTCTCTCTCCTCCCCTAGGGCCGGCCAAGCACCTAGGGTGCCCGTGAGTTTCCTCCACCAAGTTCGTGCCGAAGAAGAAGAAGAAGCGGATCGCGACTCCTTCCTTCTTTCCCGGAATTTTGATTCCGTTACTTGGTGGTTAGTTTCCTTCTTCTCTCTTGATATTCTAGTTGTGTCTTTGGAGAATCTAGTAGTTCTCGTCGACACAAAACTCGTGGCTTTGCGAAGTCATCCCGAAGAGAACTCGGCGTGGACGCGAATAGAGGCGGAGCTTCCAAGGGACGCTACGGTTGGATCTCGTCCCTTTCTTCGAGTTACGCGAGGTACAAAGTAAATTAGTTTACTTTTCCGCAAAGTTTTAATTTATGATCATGTCCACACATCATAAGGTTGCATGCTAGATACGTGGTTAAAATAATTTGAGAAATTATTTTATGCTAATTCTTCCGCTGCACGTAAAATTTAAAATTTTACGAACCCGTATCCTTGTCAACATGCACCCGGTCCCAACAGTGGTATCAGAGCCGGTTAGTGTTCGACATAATCATATAATTGTTTTGCGAAAACTTTGTCATAATCTCAATTTTGGAAAAATTTTCAATTATGGAAATTTCCAATTATTATAAATTTTAGATTTAGGAATTTCAAAGTTTGGAAATCCTCATGAAATTTCGCAAACGTTTGAAATATCCTAGTTTCTGAAATTTTATGATAATTGTGAAAACTTCCCATCTTTGGAAACTTTCCAATTTGGAAATTTTCTATTTTAGAAATTTTCCAATTTTGGAAATATGTAAGTTTTCTTTGTACCAGAAACTTACAATTATTCTGAAAACCTATTATGAAATCTCGCAATTTTGGCACTTTCTTTCAAGAAAGTCTAGACAAATTTATGGACAATTAATTGACAATTAAATTTGAATTGGTTTTTAAATTGACAACAAAATTCTTTATTTTGGATTGAGCCTCGGGGAGCCGTCCAATTTAAAGTTAGTTGTTGTAATTTAATTTCCCAATTTTAAATGAAATTGTCATGTTTAATTTGGTTACGCTTCCGAAGCGGACCAAATTGGATTTACGACAAATTACTTTTCTTTGGGTATCTGAGCCTCGGGAGCCACCCTTAGAAAACGATTTGTTGTAATTAATTAAATCCATGAATAAAATATGATTTAAGAGTGATGCTCTTACATATTGTTGTCTCCAAAATTAATTAGGAAAATGGTTTCCTATAGAGTTTCTTAAATGAGATTTTCATGAAAATAATATGTGGTTGAATTAAGGGAATTGTCTCTTAATTTAATAAGATTTGATTTAGAGAAATCAAAGTCTTAAACATATTATTTCCGAAATTGATTATGACAATTTAGGAAATTGTTTCCCAAAACAATTCCTTTAATAAAGTATGAAATTAGAATTAGGAAATCCGGTTCCTAATTCAATTCATGGACTTGATAAATTAAGTCACATACATACTTTATTAAGGAAATCGTTAGTCATGACATAATTATATGTCATGAATGTGCTTAGAAAAGAAAGGATGAGACCCAAAACCCCTTACAAAATATTAAGGCCAACACCTTCCATTAATATGGTTAGAATCGGAGTTTTGTTTCTCGTTTGGGTTGATGGACACATCCATGCCCGGCTTGAACTCAACATGTTCAAACCATGGAATTAGTTTATGAATAATATAGTTGGAGTCAGAGGTCAATCCTTAGTTTTGGTTGTTGGACACATCCAAGCCTGACTAAACGGTTGAATGAGCTCCAACCATATTAAAACTATTTCTTGATTAATGGGTCAGCCTTAAGCTTGGAGCATCGATTTGTTGTGCCACAGCCAAGGTCGATGTAAAGAGAGGTGCAGTTGGGTGCTATGTATAATGTGCATACTTGTTAATGAGTTAACAACCCAATGATTTATGCAAACATTCAATTAGTTGATAGCATAAAGTGATAGTTACATATATGTGATATGTAATCGGTATAATTACCTACCTTCATAGCTAAGAATAACTTGATGGCCACAGCCATGGTTGTTCTTATCTATGGTTGGATATCAACCTATTTGGAGATGTTCCTACGATCTCCCGAATTGATAAAAAGGGTTATTCAATTTGAAAATAAATAGGATTTTAATTAATGTATGTTGATACATTCTTTATCATTCTTCTCACATAAGCTCAATTTGTATTTCTAGGTAATCACTCGATCATGTCTTCTCTGAATTTGCGTTCCATTTTGGACACCAATAAACTGACTGGGCCAAACTTCATGGACTGGCTTCGAAACCTGAGGATAGTCCTCAAGCAGAGAAGCTTGCTATGTCTTGAAGATCAACTTCCCAACCATCCTCCAGAAGTGCAACTCAGACCAGTAGTGGCCTATCAGAAACATGTGACCGATTCTGACTTGCGAGTTGCATCATGCTAGCCTCTATGTACTGAGTGCAAAGCAGCATGAGCATATGGATGCTTATACCATCATCTTCCATCTTCATGAGTTGTTTGAAGGCAGGCGAGATCCGAAAGGTTCGAAGTCTCCAGACTCCTCTTCACCACTAGATGCAGGAAGGCACTTCTGCCTCGCAGTTTGTGTTAAAGATGTTGGGGTACATTGAGCGACTGAGCACACTCGGTTTGCAATGGATCATGAACTAAGTATTGACTTAATTCTGATTGTTTGCCAAAAGTTATTCACAATTTGTGATGAACTATCGATGAACAAACTAGAGACTACCATTCCTGAGTTGCTAACCTGCTGAAGACTATGGAGCCTTCTGTAAAGCCGGATCAAAAGACGGTACTGTTAGTTGGTTCCTCGAAGAAAGGTTCTAAGAGGAAGGCCAAAGAACAGAATAAAGGGAAGAAGAAAAAGGCCAAAAAGACTGAAAAGAAACCAAAAGGAACTTGCCATCATTGTGGCAAGGAGGGTCACTGGCGAAGAAACTGCAAGGTTTATCTTGAGTCCTTGAAGAATAAGGCATCCGATGCCCCATCCTCTTCAGGTATCTTCGTTATTGAATGTCACTCTATTTCCTCAAATACCTGGGTACTTGATACTGGGTGTAGCTCACATATATGTAATGACATACAGGGGCTAAGGAATAGAAGAAGACTCGTCAAAGGAGAAGCGAATTTGCGAGTTGGAAATGGAGCAAAGATTGCTGCTGTTGCCATCGGAACATATTTGCTAAAGCTCCCCACTGGACGTGTCTTAGAATTGGATAATTGTTATTTTGTTCCTTCGTTAATAAAGAACATTGTATCTATTTCATGTTTGAATGAAAAGGGTTATCATTTAACTTTTAGTAACAATTGTTGTTACATAACTTTAAATGGCGTTCTTTATGGGAATGGAACTTTGTGCAATGGTATCTACACGTTAGATTTATCCAATGACGTTTTCAATATCGAAGTTAGCAACAAACGTGCTCGAATAGATAATCGAATAGACTCCTACACTTGGCATTGCCGTCTTGGCCATGTAAGTAAGAAACGCATGACCGAATTACACCGATGTGGAATTCTGGAATCATTTGAACCCGGTTCATTTGATACATGCGAATCATGCTTAAAAGGCAAGATGACCAAATTACCCTTTTCTGGAAAAGGTAATCCAGTGGGAGAATTGCTTGGTCTAATACATACTGATGTATGTGGACCAATGTCAACTCTTGCACAAGGAGGCTATAGCTACTTCATCACCTTTATCGATGATCACTCACGATTCGGGTATGTGTTCTTGATGAAACACAAATCTGAAGCTTTTGAGAAATTCAAAGAGTTCAGAAATGAAGTAGAGAAACAGCTTGGCAAAAGTATTAAGATACTTCGATCCGATCGAGGTGGTGAATACTTAAGTCAAGAGTTTCAAGATTATCTTAGGGACAATGGGATATTGTCCCAATGGACTCCGCCATATACACCACAGCATAATGGTGTATCTGAGAGGCGCAACCGAACCTTAATGGACATGGTTAGGTCGATGATGAATCATGCAACTCTTCCAAAATCCTTTTGGGGCTATGCACTTAAGACAGCTGTTTACTTGCTAAACAGAGTCCCGACCAAGGTAGTCTCTACTACTCCATATGAGACATGGAATAGTAAGAAACCTCACTTAACTCACCTTAAGATATGGGGTTGTCCTGCTTATGTGAAGCGGACTGTATCAGACAAATTGGATGCTAAGTCTGATAAATGTCTATTTATTGGATACCCTAAGGAAACGAAGGGTTACCAATTCTATCATCCCTTGGAACAAAAGGTGTTTGTTTCAAGGCATGCTGTATTTCTGGAAAAAGAATTTCTTTTACAAGAAAACAGTGGGAGTGGCATTGAACTTGATGAAGTTCAAGAAACTCCAATAGACATTACAGAGACACCTAGTCTAGACCCACAACCAATAACTCATAATGATGAGCTATCAGTTGAACCTAAAACAACACCACCTCTTCGAAGATATGATAGGACACGCAATATTCCAGAGAGATACGGATTTCTCATAAGCGAATCGAATGACGTATTACTCATATGCGATGACGAACCTATCAGTTATGAAGATGTTCTGAAAAGTTCAGAAAGGGACAAATGGCTTAAAGCCATGAAGTCAGAAATGGATTCCATGTACGAAAATCAAGTATGGGACTTGGTTAACCCACCTGAAGGGATTAAACCCATAGGGTGCAAGTGGGTTTTCAAGAAGAAAACCGACATGGAAGGTAATGTTGTTACCTTTAAGGCTAGATTAGTGGCAAAAGGATATCGTCAGAAATAAGGAATTGATTATGACGAAACCTATTCGCCAGTAGCTATGCTTAAATCCATTCGGATGCTCCTGGCCATAGCAGCTCATTATGATTATGAGATATGGCAAATGGATGTGAAAACAGCATTCCTTAATGGAAACCTGCTTGAGGATGTATACATGATACAACCTGAAGGTTTCACATCGGTTGATAAAACCAAAGTATGCAAGCTTCGACGATCCATATATGGACTGAAGCAAGCATCCAGGAGCTGGAACATCCGTTTTGATGAGACAATCAAAGAGTTTGATTTCTCACAAAATCCTGACAATCCTTGGGTGTACAAGAAGGTTAGTGGGAGTGCAGTCGTATTCCTAGTATTATATGTCGATGACATATTACTTATAGGAAACGATATATCAGTTTTACAGACAGTTAAAATTTGGTTGTCCAAAACTTTCTCCATGAAAGACCTAGGAGAAGCAACCTATATCCTTGGGATTAGAATCTATAGAGATAGATCAAAACGGTTGCTTGGTCTTTCGCAGTCTACATATATAGACCGACTGCTAAAAGGGTTTAGCATGTCGGAATCCAAGAAAGGTTACCTTCCCATCAGGCATGGAATCAACCTTTCAAAGTCTATGTATCCGCGCACAGAAGACGAGAGGATTTGCATGAATAAGATTCCCTATGCATCCGCGATAGGATCTATCATGTATGCTATGTTATGTACTAGGCCCGATGTATCATATGCTCTGAGCATCACAAGCAGATACCAGTCGGATCCAGGAATGGATCATTGGGCGGCTGTCAAAACAATCCTTAAGTACTTAAGAAGAACTAAGGATGTGTTCCTAACATATGGAGAAGGAGATATGGTAATACGTGGGTATACAGATGCCAGTTTCCAGACAGATAAGGATGACTCCAAATCTCAGTCTTGATACGTATTTACTTTGAATGGAGGCGCAATAAGTTGGAAGAGTTTCAAACAAGACACCGTAGCGGATTCTACCACGGAAGCAGCCTGGATCAAGAAGTTTGTCTCAAAACTTGGTGAGGTTCCAACCATTGATGAAGCAATACCGGTTTATTGCGACAACAATGGAGCTATTACACAAGCAAAGGAACCAAGGTCTCATCAGCGATCCAAACACGTGCTTCGCCGCTATCATCTGATCAGAGAGATTATAAGTAGGAATAATATACAAATTGAGAAAATTTCCACTGAAAGGAATTTAGCGGATCCTTTAACTAAGGCCTTGCCTCAGAGCAAGTTTGAGGGTCATGTTAGAGCCTGTGGTATTGGATACCGTAGCGATTGGCATTAGGCCAAGAGGGAGTTTGTTAGTATTATGAGAGAAGTGTCCTAAGGCAATCGCCTTATGATTGTAAACATTTATTTTAATAAATGAAAATTCACTATTTGAGTATACATATTTGTGTATTTGATTGGGATCTTAAACTCATCTACTGAATGTCCGCAATACAATTCACAGCATAAGAGAATTTGTGATGGGATCACAACTAGTGATTATCTCTACATGTGCAATTGTGAAGTATTGAAAATATCCCTAGTCGATGAATTGATAAATACGGACACTATCAATTCTGTTAAGACTAGCATGGGTTATTCTCTAATCAGCTGATTCTCAATGGCTGGTGACATTGGAATGTCCGGAGATAAACATGGATGCTAGTTAAGGGAACTAGTTCATTGGAGTGACTAGTTGTAAAACTTCATATGGTAATCTATATAGATATGTCAGTGAAGTTCTTACTGCAGCTTAAGTGCGATGTTCCTTTGACTTGCGGTGTTCAAGTCATCTTGGTCATGGAGACTTATACTTTAACATCTTAAGCAAGCATCTCAAAGGAGGTGTGGACCCAGGATGATTGGGTATAAGCCGAAGTGCCCGAAGATGTTTGAACAGCCTACAAAGGATTCACCACTCCTTGCGAGGAGATGTATACCCAGGCCTATCGTCGGATTGTTACTCAAAGCCTCTGGCCAGAGCATGTCATGTTTAGAGTATGAGTCTCTTAAATACATGAGAGTAATTAGAAATCCAAAGGACGAGAAAGACACTACATGGGCTAGGTGTGACGTAGTCAGCCTAGTGGGGACTGACACACACAGACCATGTCCTGAACTAAGTGGGTATAAGATGGTGAAGGGAATGGGACACGATTTATTAGAGTTGCTGAAGGGTTTCAGAATTACTTCTGAGGTCAACCGTTGATCTTTCGATTAATTGGGGGTCATGATGTACTACTAGGTGCCACTCATGATCGTTCTATAATTAATTGATTATAGACGGCCAACATAAATCGAAAGCCTATTTAGTCACACGCACTACGAGTAATCCGAGGGATTTAAAACGAGTTGAAAATTGGATTTTCCGATCAAGAGAAATAAGTCGAATCTGAGTTAATCAGAGGCGCAACGGAAGCTAAAAATGGCTAAGTCTTTTGAAGGCTTATTGGTCGAATTAAATGAGTTTAATTCGCGATCGGTTCGACTCGGTTTGGCCGGCCAAAGAGGGTGCCAACCCCCTTTGGTTTGGCCGGCCACATCATTGGGGAGAAACCAATTTAATTGGTTTAATTAATAAAATAAATCTAGCGCGATTTGTTTTATAAATTATGGATAAATAAATTTGTATAAAGAAATTTATATAAAGAAATTTATAGAAATTTATTCTTTTTTATGGAAATTAAAATGATCCATGGAATGGTTTATTTTAATTTTATAAAATCAATTATGAATTGATTTTTCCATAATAAGAAAATTTATAAATTTCTTGTAAAATTTATTCCATAATAAAAGGAGAGATGTATTTATTTTATTATAAAATTAGTTATAATAAAACTTGGTTTAAACGGAATAATTCATAAAGAAAATTTATAGGATAAATTTCTTATGAAAAATTCCGTTAAAGAAGAGACTTGGCAAGGGAGAGGCTACTATATAAAGGAACCAAGGCTAGGCTTGATTTCCTTAATAGATTGATCAAGAGATTAACTCTCTCCCTCTCTCTCTCTAACTCTCTCTCTCTCTCTAGGGTCGGCGCCCTTTCTCTCTCTAGGGCCGGCTCTCTCTCCTCCCCTAGGGCCGACGCAAGCACCTAGGATGCCCGTGAGTTTCCTCCACCATGTTCGTGCCGAAGAAGAAGAAGAAGTGGATCGCGACTCCTTCCTTCCTTTCCTGGAATTTTGATTCCGTTACTTGGTGGTTAATTTCCTTTCTTCTCTCTTGATATTCTAGTTGTGTCTTTGGAGAATCTAGTAGTTCTCGTCGACACAAAACTCGTGGCTTTGCGAAGTCATCCCGAAGAGAACTCGGCGTGGGCGCGAATAGAGGCGGAGCTTCCAAGGGACGCTACGGTTGGATCTCGTCCCTTTCTTCGAGTTACACGAGGTACAAAGTAAATTAGTTTACTTTTACGCAAAGTTTTAATTTATGATCATGTCCACACATCATAAGGTTGCATGCTAAATACGTGGTTAAAATAATTTGAGAAATTATTTTATGCTAATTCTTCCGCTGCCTGTAAAAATTTAAAATTTTACGAACCCGTATCCTTGTCAACATGTACCTGGTCCCAACACAACGCCCTTCTCTTCTCCAAGCTAGATTTCACAGCCGCCGAAGGCTCGGCAAATTCATTTGGAGCAAGGCAAGAAATTGCCTCGGCAAAGAAATGGCCTTTCTTTTTCTTGGAGCAGAAGACAATTACTTGGGCAAGAAGCAAATTGCCTCACGGTTTCCTAGGAGAGAAGAAATTGCCTCACGACATTTTCTTGAGGAGGAAGCTCATGGCAATTTGTGGAGGCACGGTAATTTGTAGAGGACGAAGCACGAAGCAAATTGCGTTGTTGAGGCAAGAAGGACTTGGAGAAGGAAAGATGGTTCATGCGATTTTTCTCAAAGGAAGAAAAGTTACACACGTAATTTTTTTCAAGGGAAGAGAATTCCGTGACTTTGAGTTGCTCACATAATTTTCTCAAAGGAAGAGAGGTTGCACATGCAACTTTTCTCAAGGGAAGAAAATTGCAAAAGCTTGAGAGGGAGCAGTGATTTTTCTCAAGGGAGAAAAGTTGTTTACGCAATTTTTCTCAAGGGAAGAAAAATCGGTTAAGTAGGGTTTGTATTTGGATTATTTTCCTTGTAGTGGCCGACAACATCCTTTTGGATAGAGATTGGTTGGCGCAAGGAGAAGGGATCGACTTGGTGACCACGGTTCATGGTAGATCATCACCCACACGACGTCCAAGAGGGACGGGTCATACGGTAGAAGATCGTAAGGTAATGGAAGGTATAATTCTTCCTTTGGCTCCTTATTTAATTTGTGCCTTATTCATTTGCCACGTCATTTTATGTGAGTTATTTAATTATTTTGATTCCGAATCATAGCCAATAATTAATTAACTGGACCCCGACCATAAACACAAAAGCCGACGATCCACTCGTCGCCTTTTCCACGGTCGAACGGTCAAGCAAATTACAAGGCCGATTTTTGTAATTGGCCGAGTTGTAATTTGGATCATTCGATACGGCACGAGATGGTCGTAGGAAGACGAGTCTCCATTCGGATTAATTTTTTTAATCCGTAGACATGGAGAGGTCTCTCGGATCGACCAAGTATTCGCTTAGGAAACCCGCCAAGTCATACCTAACAATTGGTATTAGAGCCGAGGTTTCCAGCTTTGTGTATTTAGGATTGGTTAATTTTTGCATTTTCATACATTTTATTTTGCTGGATGATACGTGGATGTGTGTAGGCTAACTTTGTGTTGTAGGCACGAGATTCCAACTTCATGGCCAAATATTTGTTGTATGATAGTTATGCAAATTATTGTAATTAATTAATTCTCGGGGTTGACGAGGCTAGGTATTTAATTTTTGTAATTAAATAAGGCATATGTTTAACCGAGTTTTTATTTTACTTTGGATCTAATTTTCATGTACACTCCTTCGTGGAGTATAGGATCGATGATGTAAATAATTAGCTAGTCATTTCGGCTCGGAGATCCCTCAAGGTAGCTTGCTCAGAAGGAAGGGAGGAGCGGACGAAGTGACGACATGACTGGAAGCGCATTAGATACCAAGAGCCATGAAAGTTGGAAAATTTAGGATTTTCTGTATTTTTCATATTTTGGTTATGTGCTTGGTTGTGTGGTTGTGCTAAGTTAAAATTCCTCGAAATAAATTACTAAGTGGGAAAGGGACCCTAAGGGTCCCACGACCTCTATTGCAATCTGATATGTGATGCAAACAAGCCTGCGCGTTGGCTCTAAGTGCCTTCTTCCATAACGGATAGGCTTGTTCTGTGGATCACAAGGTTAGAAAAGATTATAGAGGATTGTTGAAGAGTGTGTGTACTTCCCCAACGGAAGACACATAATCCTAAATAATTTTCTTAGTGTCGTGCAATGGTGAACACTTAGATACAATTATTAGTATCCTCCCCAACGGAGTCACTGCTAACAATATGTAGGGCTGAAGTTGACCAACTATTAGTCTTACTTGTCAAAAAGTTAGGTTGACAAGATAGTAAGATTAATGGGTAAAACCTTCTCGAATGAATGTAGGGTTTGTATACTTCCACACTAACGTGACATGCAAATTCTCGGTGTTTGAGATGTTGGTTGATTTCGAAAATTAATTGTTTTGAGGAATCAATTTATTTTCAATTTCTAAAGTAGTGTATGTTGTGATTCTCAGGTTTTTCAAAATAGCCTTTAACCCACCAGTGACAATACTTAAGGAAAATAAACTTAGTGGCCCCAATTACATAAACTGGAAAAGAAACCTAGACGTTGTCCTTACTGCTGAAGAGTACAAATATGTGCTCTTCGAGGAATGTCCTGAAGATGATGGCCCACCTCAATGAGATTGAGGTTCTTGGAGGATAAATCGACGGGGAAACCTAAGTCGATATAATACTCCAATCTCTGCCTAGGAGTTTTGAGTAGTTCCGGCTCAACTATAACATGAATAAACATGAGTATACGTTGAGGGAACTACTAAGAGAGCTCCATGTGGCAGAGAGGCTCTTTCGTCAGGGTTCGTAGGCCTTGGTCACTCAGAAGGTTTCTACTTCTATGCCGAAAGGCAGGAAGAAGAAGAAACAAGGTGAGTCCAAGAAGGTAGTAGAATCAATGGGACCTCAGGCTGATGTGAAGAAGCCGAAAGGCAAGTGCTTCACGAGCCAGTAGGCTAGACATTGGAAGGTGAACTATCCTCGTCGTCAAGAAAAAGTTATATCTTTTCTTTTGTCATTGTAACATGTTTAGCGATATTATCTACCGGTACCTGGTGGGTAGATACGGATGTCATTAAACATATCTGTAATTATTTGCAGGGGTTCCAGGAAGCCCAATGACTAGCTAAAGAAAAGATTACCGTCTACATGGGATATGCTACGGAGGTGACGACTATTGCAGTGAGAGTTATTTATTTGTCTTTAGATAGGAAAATAAAGTTTTTGGTTTTAAGAAGATTGCTTTTATGTACCTAATTTTTATAAAGAACTCTGGTTCAGTTTCTGAAATAATGGATATTCTATTGCTTTTTGTTATGAAAAGTAGAATAGAAAGATTATCTGTTTTGGAACATGGATAAGCAATTTAAGCAATTAAAACTAAAGTCTCCCATGATGCAAATAGTAGCTAATAGCTCATCATCTAATCAAAATAAGAGAAAGGTTTCTTCAAGATGAACAAAACATGTCTTTGGCATCTAAGGCTGGGTCATATTAACCTTAGTAGGATTCAAAGGTCGATAGCTGATGGACCCTCGGGTTCATTGGTAGTGGGAGATTTCCCAACCTTTGAATCTTACTTGAAAGGTAAGATGACCAAGAGGTCTTTCAAGGCCGAGGGGTATAGAGTCAAAGATATGTTAGAATCGGTTCATCCTGATTTGTGTGGTCCTATGCCTATCCAGGATAGAAGTAGCTTTGAATACTTCGTGAGACGAATATTCAAACGTATGGATATGTTTACTTGATGGCCACAAGTCTGAATACTTTGATCAGTTCAAAGAATTCTAGGCTGATGTGGAGAAACATCAAAATAAAAGTATCAAGACACTATAATCAGATCATAGTGATGAGTGCCTCCTGGGTGAATTTAGGACAAACTTATCAGAGGCTGGGAGTCAATCCCAATTGACTGCACCCGGTACGCCTCAACAGAACGGTGCAGCAGAGTGAAGGAAAAGAGCTCTTATGGAAATGGTTAGGATAATGATGAGCTGCTCCGAGTTGCCGGATTCATTCTGGGGATATGCTCTGGATACGGCAGTGTACATACCTGATACCATCTAGGTCAGTGTCTTCTACTCCCGTAGAAGTGTGGACTGGGTGAAAGTCAAGTCTAAGACATATTCGGACATGGGATAGCTCAACACATGTGCTGAGAGGGGATACTGATAAGATTGGAATCTCGTACGCTTATTTGTAGGCTATCCTAGAAGAACGAAAGGTGGTTCTATAGTGCTAAGGATCAGAGGGTAATCGTTGGGACGAATACCAGATTCTTAAAAGAAGACTATTTGATGAACCATAAGCCCATGAGTAGACTAGTTCTTGAAGAATTAAGAGGAGATATTTTGACCTTAGTACCAACTGTACAAGATGATACACCACAAGTCACTGCACCGCGTGTCATAGAAGATGTTGGGACCGGGTGCATGTCGACAAGGATACAGGTTCGTAAAATTTTAAATTTTTACGTGCAGCGGAAGAATTAGCATAAAATAATTTCCTAAATTATTTTAACCACGTATCTAGCATGCAACCTTATGATGTGTTGACTTAATCATAAAATAAAACTTTGCGGAAAAGTAAACTAATTTACTAAGTACCTTTCGTAACTCGAAGTAAGGGACGAGATCCAACCGTAGCGTCCCTTGGAAGCTCCGCCTCTATTCGCGTCCACGCCGAGTTCTCTTCGGGATGACTTCGCAAAGTCACGAGTTTTGTGCCGACGAGAACTACTAGATTCTCTATAGGCACAACAAGAAAGATCAAGAGAGGAAAGGGAAACTAACCACCAAGAAAACGGAATCGAATTCCGGGAAGAGAGGAGTCGCTATCCGCTTCTTCTTCTTCTTGTTTCGTTTCTCCTTCTTCTTGAAGCTCACGGCAACCTTGCTTGGTGTTGATAGGGTGCGCCGGCCCTAGCAAGGAAGGTGGGAGCTGGCCCTAATTCTCCAAGAAGGGCGCCGGCCCTAAGGGAAAGGAGAGGGAGAAGAGAATAAGAGAGAGGGAGAGAGGAAGTTACTAATCTCAATTAGTAATCCATAATAAGGGGTTGCCTTTGGTTCCTTTATATAGTAGCAACTCCTTTGCTAAGTCTCCCTCTTAACGGAATTAACGGAATTAGTTATAAGAAATTTATCTTATAAATTCTCTTATTAATTGTTCCGTTTAAGCCGAGTCTTATTATAACTAATTTATAATAAAACAAATTCTTCTTCTCTTTAAATTATGGAATAAATTTTATAAGGAATTTATAAACTTTCTCATTATGGAAAAATCAATTCATAATTGATTTTATAAAATTAAAATAAACCAATTCATGGATTATTTTAACTTCCATAAAAGAATAAATTTCTACAAATTTATTTATATAAATTTCTTTATACAAATTTATTTATCCATAATTTATAAAATAAATCGCACTAGATTCATTTTATTAATTAAACCAATTAAATTGGTTTTTCTCCCTTTTAATGGCCGGCCAACCAAGGAGGGTTGGCACCCTCTTTGGCCGGCCCAAACCGAGCCGAACCAACGCGAATTAAACTCATTTAATTCGCCCAAAAAGCCTTCAAAAGACTTAGCCATTTTTAGCTTCCATTGCGCCTTTGATTAACTCAGATTCGACTTATTTCTCTTGATCAGAAAATCCAATTTTCAACTCGTTTTAAATCTCTCGGATTACCCGTAGTGCGTGTGACTAAATAGGCTTTCGATTTATGTTGGCCGTCTATAATTAACCAATTATAGAACGGTCATGAGTGGCACCTAGTAGTACATCATGACCCCCAATTAATCGAAAGATCAACGGTTTGACCTCAGAAGAAATTATTCTGAAACCCTTCAGCAGCTCTAATGAGTCATGCCCCATTCCCTTCACCATCTTATACCCACTTGGTTCAGGACACGGTCTATTTGTGTCAGTCCCCACTAGGCTGACTACGTCACACCTAGCCCAAGTAATGTCTTTCTCATCCTTTGGATTTCTAATTACTCTCATGTATTTAAGAGACTTGCACTCTTAACATGATATACTCTGGCCAGAGGTTTTGAGTAACAATCCGACGATAGGCCTGGGTATACATCTCCTCGCAAGGAGTGGTGAATCCTTTGTAGGCTGTTCAAACATCTTCGGGCACTCGGCTCATACCCAATCATCCTGGGTCTACACCTCCTTGGAGATGCTTGCTTAAGATGTTAAAGTATAAGTCTCCATGACCAAGATGACTTGAACACCGCAAGTCAAAGGAACATCGCACTTAAGCTGCAGTAAGAACTTCATTGACATATCTTTATAGATAACCATATGAAGTTTTACAGCTAGTCACTCCAATGAACTAGTTCCCTTAACTAGCATCCATGTTTATCTCCAGACATCCCAATGTCACCAGCCAGTGAAAATCAGCTGATTAGAGAATAACCCATGCTAGTCTCAACAGAATTGATAGTGTCCATTTTTATCAATTCATCGACTAGGGATAATTTCAATACTTCACAATTGCACATTAGAGATAATCACTAATTGTGATTTCATCACAAATTCTCTTATGCTGTGAGTTGTATTGCGGACATTCAGTAGATGAGTTTAAGATCCCAATCAAATACACAAAACATGTATACTCAAATAGTGAATTATCATTTATTAATATAAATGATTACATCATAAGGCGATTGCCTTAGGACACTTCTCTCATATCACTAACAAACTCCCACTTGGCCTAATGCCAATCGCTACGGTATCCAATACCATAGGCTCTAACATGTCCCTCAAACTTGCTTTGAGGCAAGGCCTTAGTTAAAGGATCCGCTATATTCCTTTCAGTGGGAACCCTCTCAATTTATATGTCATTCCTACTTATAAACTCTCTGATCAGATGATAGCGGCGAAGCACGTGTTTGGATCGCTGATGAGACCTTGGTTCCATTGCTTGTGCAATAGCTCCATTGTTGTCGTAGTAAACCAGCACTGCTCCATCAATGGTTGGAACCTCACCAAGTTTCGAAACAAACTTCTTGATCCAAACTGCTTCCGTGGTATAATCCGCTACGGTGTCTTGTTTGGAACTCTTCCAACTTATTGCGCCTCCATTCAAAGTAAACACGTATCCAGACTGCGATTTGGAGTCATCCTTATCTGTCTGGAAACTGGCATCCGTATACCCACGTATTACCATATCTCCTTCTCCATATATCAGGAACACATCCTTAGTTCTTCTTAAGTACTTAAGGATTGTCTTGACAGCCGCCCAGTGATCCATTCCCGGATCCGACTGGTATCTGCTTGTGACGCTCAAAGCATACGATACATCGGGCCTTGTACATAACAGAGCATACATGATAGATCCTATTGCGGATGCATAGGGAATCTTATTCATGCAAATCCTCTCGTCTTCTGTGCGCGGACACATAGACTTTGAAAGGTTGATCCCATGCTTGATGGGAAGGTAACCTTTCTTGGATTCCGACATGCTAAACCCTTTTACCACTCGGTCTATATACGTAGACTGCGAAAGACCAAGCAACCGTTTTGATCTATCTCTATAGATTCTAATCCCAAGGATATAGGTTGCTTCTCCCAGGTCTTTCATGGAGAAAGCTTTGGACAACCAAATTTCAACTGTCTGTAAAACTGATATATCGTTTCCTATAATTAATATGTTATCGACATATAATACTAGGAATACGACTGCACTCCCACTAACCTTCTTGTACACACAAGGTTCGTCAGGATTTTGTGAGAAATCAAACTCTTTGATTGTCTCATCAAAACGGATGTTCCAGCTCCTTGATGCTTGCTTCAGTCCATATATGGATCGTCGAAGCTTGCATACTTTGGTTTTATCAACCGATGTGAAACCTTCAGGTTGTATCATGTATACATCCTCAAGCAAGTTTCCATTAAGGAAAGCTGTTTTCACATCCATTTGCCATATCTCATAATCATAATGAGCTGCTATGGCCAGGAGCATCCGAATGGATTTAAGCATAATAACTTTCCATGTCGGTTTT
Organism: Boesenbergia rotunda; assembly: GCA_024364735.1. NCBI lineage: Eukaryota > Viridiplantae > Streptophyta > Magnoliopsida > Zingiberales > Zingiberaceae > Boesenbergia > Boesenbergia rotunda. The sequence continues at coordinate 616,722 of JAGFNQ010001903.1, read as the reverse complement.
TTTTCTTAAAAACCCACTTGCACCCTATGGGCTTAATCCCTTCGGGTGGGTTAACCAAGTCCCATACTTGATTTTGTACATGGAATCCATTTCCGACTTCATGGCCTCAAGCCATTTGTCCCTTTCTGAACTTTTCAGGACATCTTCATAACTGATAGGTTCATCATCGCTTATGAGTAACACGTCGTTCGATTCACTTACGAGAAATCCATATCTCTCTGGAATATTGCGTGCCCTATCAGACCTACAAAGAGGTGGTGTTGTTTTAGGTTCAACTGATAGCTCATCACTATGAATTATCGGTTGTGGGTCTAGACCAGGTGTCTCTATAATGTCTATTGGAGTTTCTTGAACTTCATCAAGTTCAATGCCACTCCCACTGTTTTCTTGTAAAAGAAATTCTCTTTCCAGAAATACAGCATGCCTTGAAACAAACACCTTTTGTTCCAAGGGATGATAGAATTGGTAACCCTTCGTTTCATTAGGGTATCCAATAAATAGACATTTATCAGACTTAGCATCCAATTTGTCTGATACAACCCGCTTCACATAAGCAGGACAACCCCATATCTTAAGGTGAGTTAAGTGAGGTTTCTTACTATTCCATATCTCATATGGAGTAGTAGAGACTACCTTGGTCGGGACTCTGTTTAACAAGTAAACAGCTGTCTTAAGTGCATAACCCCAAAAGGATTTTGGAAGAGTTGCATGGTTCATCATGGATCTAACCATGTCCATCAAGGTTCGGTTACGCCTCTCAGATACACCATTATGCTGTGGTGTATACGGCGGAGTCCATTGGGACAATATCCCATTGTCCCTAAGATAATCTTGAAACTCTTGACTTAAGTATTCACCACCCCGATCGGATCGAAGTATTTTAATACTTTTGCCAAGTTGTTTCTCTACTTCATTTCTGAACTCTTTGAATTTCTCAAAAGCTTCAGATTTGTGTTTCATCAAGAACATATACCCGAATCGTGAGTGATCATCGATAAAGGTGATGAAGTAGCTATAGACTCCTTGTGCTAGAGTTGACATTGGTCCACATACATCGGTATGTATTAGACCAAGCAATTCTCCCACTGGATTACCTTTTCCAGAAAAGGGTAATTTGGTTATCTTGCCTTTTAAGCATGATTCGCATGTATCAAATGAACCGAGTTCAAATGATTCCAAAATTCCACATCGGTGTAATTCGGTCATGCGTTTCTTACTTATATGGCCAAGACGACAGTGCCACGTATAGGAGTCTATTCGATTATCTGTTCGAGCACGTTTGTTGCTAACTTCGATATTGAAAACATCACTGGATAAATCTAATGTGTAGATGCCATTGCACAAAGTTCCATTCCCATAAAAAACGCCATTTAAAGTTATTTAACAACAATTGTTACTAAAAGTTAAATGATAACCTTTTTCATTCAAACATGAAATAGATACAATCTTCTTTATTAATGAAGGAACAAAATAACAATTATCCAATTCTAAGACACGTCCAGTGGGGAGCTTTAGCAAATAGGTTCCGATGGCAACAGCAGCAATCTTTGCTCCATTTCCAACTCGCATATTTGCTTCTCCTTTGACAAGTCTTCTTCTATTCCTTAGCCCCTGTATGTCATTACATATATGTGAGCTACACCCAGTATCAAGTACCCAGGTATTTGAGGAAATAGAGTGACATTCAATAACGAAGATACCTGAAGAGGAAGGGGCATCGGATGCCTTATTCTTCAAGGACTCAAGATAAGCCTTGCAGTTTCTTCGCCAGTGACCCTCCTTGCCACAATGATGGCAAGTTCCTTTTGGTTTCTTTTCAGTCTTCTTGGCCTTTTTCTTCTTCCCTTTGTTCTGTTCTTTGACCTTCCTCTTAGAACCTTTCTTCGAGGAACCAACTAACAGTACCGCCTTTTGATCCGGCTTTACAGAAGGCTCTACAGTCTTCAGCAGGTTGAGCAACTTAGGAATGGTGGTCTCTAGTTTGTTCATCCGATAGTTCATCACAAATTGTGAATAACTTTTGGGCAAACAATCCAGAATTAAGTCAATACTTAGTTCATGATCCATTGCAAAACCAAGTGCGCTCAGTCGCTCAATGTACCCCAACATCTTTAACACAAACTGCGAGGCAGAAGTGCCTTCCTGCATCTTAGTGGTGAAGAGGAGTCTGGAGACTTCGAACCTTTCGGATCTCGCCTGCTCTTCAAACAACTCATGAAGATGGAAGATGATGGTATAAACATCCATATGCTCATGCTGCTTTTGCAGCTCAGGTACCATAGAGGCTAGCATGATGCAACTCGCAAGTTCAGAATCGGTCACATGTTTCTGATAGGCCAACAATTGGTCTGGAGTTGCATTTTCTGGAGGATGGTTGGGAAGTCGATCTTCAAGGACATAAGCAAGCTTCTCTGCCTTAAGGACTATCCTTAGGTTTCGAAGCCAGTCCATGAAGTTCGGCCCAGTCAGTTTATTGGTGTCCAAAATGGAACGCAAGTTTAGAGAAGACATTATCGAGTGATTATCCTAGAAATACAAATTGAGTTTATGTGAGAAGATTGATTAAAGAATATATCAATATACATTAATTAAAAAATCCTATTTATTTTTCAAATTGAATAACCCTTTTTATCAATTCGAGAGATCGTAGGAACATCTCCAAATAGGTTGATATCCAACCATAGATAAGAACCACCATGGCTGTGGCCATCAAGTTATTCTTAGCTATGAAGGTAGGTAATTACACCGATTACATATCACATATATGTAACTATCACTTTATGCTATCAACTAATTGAATGTTTGCATAAATCATTGAGTTGTTAACTCATTAACAAGTATGTAACATTATACATAGCACCCAACTGCACCTCTCTTTACATCAACCTTGGCTGTGGCACAACAAATCGATGCTCCAAGCTTAAGGCTGACCCATTAATCAAGAAATAGTTTTAATATGGTTGGAGCTCATTCAACCGTTTAGTCAGGCTTGGATGTGTCCAACAACCAAAACTAAGGATTGACCTCTGACTCCAACTATATTATTCATAAACTAATTCCATGGTTTGAACATGTTGAGGGTCAAGTCGGGCATGAATGTGTCTGTAACGCCCGACCTTATATCTACCCTAAAGGCGGGGTTACGGGTCCATACATCCATATCATTATATCATGTTAAACATGTATATCCAAACAAAACAATTACAATACATGAACTAGTAATAAGCATGCTTATTGAAGACTAATTTACCAAGCAAGATTTACTTCATTTCTTTTATATCTACATGCATTCACAACTTAATATGAAGATCATTTAACACACTATAGCATGGAATCTCAAGTAAGAATATAGCAAGAGTTATCTAGTCTTAGATACATTCAAAAGAAGCATTCATAAGAAACAGAAAATGGTAATTATCTAACATTTTACTTAGCATGCATACTACAAAGTTTAGACATTAATGATAGTGTTATCTAGCATGACATAGGTTCCATATCCCTAACTTAATCACAGTAGAGTAGTCACGATCACACATTCAGAGTATAGCAATACAATTTCAATCTTTCATAGGAAGCAGTTAGATTCTAGACAAACTAAGGTAGATAGAATCTTTCATCCTTTCCCGAGCCATCACCACACACATCCTCCAACCTTCCCTCTGCCTCTTCCTTTAGTTCGAGTATTTCTTACCGCTATCTGCAGCATAAGAAAAATAACAGGAACAAGTAAGCAAAACATGCTTAGTAAGAATCCGGGCCTACTCGCAAAATCCATATCAATACATCATATCATGTACACAATAATCAGATAGAATTATCAGCATCATAAGCATCTCATCAAAGCATCATAAACATCACATCAATTTATCTCTAAGTACTTTACGGAACAAGATCACATGATGAGAAATGTTTTTCAAAAAGGTTCCATAATGGTAAGTACTTCAAAATATCATATCATCATCCAGGGCCCAGTTGTCGTACCACATCATGCGCGTTCCCTAATAAATTGGGGTAGCGAGCCACCAATCTAATTAGAGCAGGACCCTTCCGTCCTACCAATGCCATGACCTTAACATGCTCATTGGATTTGTTTAATGACCCCCTTCCGAGTCGGGTACACAACTTTCCAAAGTAAAGTAATTTATCATGCAATTACTCATATATGTATATGCCTAAAGGTACTCTTAATCACTTCTCAAAGGGACACACCACACATTCGGGTGCTCTTGATCCCCTAGGGACACACCACGCATTCGGGTGCTCTTGATCCCAGTTTCAATAGAGTAACCCTTTTTAAGCATATTATCAAACACATCATGTTCATATCATCAAAGTGCCCCATGGGCTATAAGGCATGCTTTTATACCTAACAAGATAGGTCACATAATTTATACACACATCACATATGTAGTAGCATGCTTCATGGTCTCATTAGGTACTTCCCAACCCTAGAATTAGAGTTGGCCGAAACATACAAGTAAAAGGGAGTTTGGTTTTCAAATCAAGCATTCATTCAAGCATTCTTACAAACACCTCAAGTACATTTCATGTAACAATTTAAACATGGTTTAAAACTCAAAGTGGGGTTAGCATCCACTAACCCTAATTCCTAGGTCTTGGCCGAAACCCATCTAAACCCTAACCCTAGTTTCATAGGGTAGGAGTATCAAATATTCATACAAACATATATTCAAACACTTGATCTACATTCCTAAGCATGAATCCATTAGAGAAAATCATAAAATCCCCAAACCCTAATTTCTATCATGCTTGGCCGAAAGTTGTAGGGCACTAAAACCCTAATTCTTGTTATCACACATGATGGAAAAATAACATAAATTCATACCCTAAGTTCCTAGGGATATCCTCATGCATCAAGAAGCAACCAAAGCCCATAAGTGGGTGGTGGCCGAAACTTTGTAGGGTACCAAACCCTAACTTTTGTCTTTCCAAAAATTTGGAAACATCACATATGAGTATAAAGTTCCTAGGGGTACTAGCATGCATCAAAGTATGATCAAAAGCCTTCTCTTGGACCCCCTTACAAGAAGTGGCCGAAACTTCCACTAGGGAAGTTCTTGTGAATTTTCCAAAGAACAAAACAAGCAAACATTCAATAGCAATTATGCCACAGGCGAGAGGATACTTACATCCTAGCGCTGGAAATTTCGCCTTCTCTTAAACCGTAGGGTACCCTAGATTTGTAGGGCAAGTGAAAATCCTTTCCGAATCTTCTCTAGGGCTCCTTAGACTTAGTAGTGGCAAGAACCTTCAAAGGTCTTCTTCCTTCCAACTTTTCTAGGGCTAGAACCCTAGACTTGATTTTCGAAAATGAGAAGGAGAGGGGAGAGGGTCTCGGTGGGGAAGAGTGAAGAGGAAGAAGAAAAGAAGAGAAGGAAGTTACTCTAACTTCCCCTTATTTATACTTTTCTTATGAAAAGACATGTCTCTTCACTCTTACACACTTAACAAGCATGTTCCTTTCTCCTTCTACATGAAATATTGCTTGGTTCATTGGTTATGACATGGTGAGTGCAACTAGGAGGTCCAAGGTTCAATCCTTGCTTCCTCCACTTTGCACTTTCTTTTTAACACCATTCATTTCCAAGCCCAATAAACCAAGCCCATATGAAATTTCATAATATGAATAATATTTTATGAATTCAGAATATTTCATAATATTCCAAAAATATTATTTCATAATATTTTTAATATTCCATATTCATGAATATAATATTTCATGCTAATATTTCATGATAATAATATTTCATGAATATAATATTTCATGCATTCATAACATTTCATGGCATGTGATTGCATGAAATTCATATCATTTCATTATAACCATTTTCATACATTGTCATGATTTTACATTGACAAATTTGGGGTGTTACAGTGTCCATCAACCCAAACGAGAAACAAAACTCCGGTTCTAACCATATTAATGGAAGGTGTTAGCCTTAATATTTTGTAAGGGGTTTTGGGTCTCATCTTTTCCTTTTTAATGCACATTCATGACATATGTCATGACTAACGATTTCCTTAATAAAGTATGTATGTGACTTAATTTATCAAGTCTCATGAATTGAATTAGGAACCGGATTTCCTCATTCTAATTTCATACTTTATTAAAGGAATTGTTTTGGGAAACAATTTCCTAAATTGTCATAATCAATTTCGGAAATAATATGTTTAAGAGTTTGATTTCTCTAAATCAAATCTTATTAAATTAAGAGGCAATTCCCTTAATTCAACGACATATTATTTTCATGAAAATCCCATTTAAGAAAACTCTATAGGAAACCATTTCCTAATTAATTTTGGAGACAACAATATGTAAGAGCATCACCTCTTAAATCATATTTTATTCATGGATTTAATTAATTACAACAAATCATTTTCTAAGGGTGGCTCCCCGAGGCTCAGATACCCAAAGAAAAATAATTTGTTGTAAATCCAATTGGACGGCTCCCCGAGGCTCAATCCAAATCAAACATGACAATTTCAATTAAAAATTGGGAAATTAAATTACAACAACTAGCTTTAAATTGGACGGCTCCCCGAGGCTCAATCCAAAATAAAGAATTTTGTTATCAATTTAAAGACCAATTCAAATTTAATTGTCAATTAACTGTCCATGAATTTGTCTAGACTTTCTTAAAAGAAAGTGCCCAAAATTGCGAGATTTCATAAATTGGTTTTCAGAATAATTGTAAGTTTTTGGTACAAAGAAAACTTACATGTTTCCAAAGTTGGAAAATTTCTAAAATAGAAAATTTCCAAAATTGGAAAGTTTCCAAAGATGGGAAAGTTTCACAATTATTATAAAATTTTTTGAAACTAGGATATTTCAAAAGTTTGCGAAATTTCATGAGGATTTCCAAACTTAGAAATTCCTAAATCAAAAATTTATTATAATTGGAAAGTTTCCATAATTGAAAATTTTTTTCCAAAATTGAGATTATGACAAAGTTTTTCGCAAAACAATTATATGATTATGTCGAACACTAACCGGCTCTGATACCACTGTTGGGACCGGGTGCATGTCGACAAGGATACGAGTTCGTAAAATTTTAAATTTTTACGTGCAGCGGAAGAATTAGCATAAAATAATTTCCTAAATTATTTTAACCACGTATCTAGCATGCAACCTTATGATGTGTTGACTTAATCATAAAATAAAACTTTACGGAAAAGTAAACTAATTTACTAAGTACCTTTCGTAACTCGAAGTAAGGGACGAGATCCAACCGTATCGTCCCTTGGAAGCTCCGCCTCTATTCGCGTCCACGCCGAGTTCTCTTCGGGATGACTTCGCAAAGTCACGAGTTTTGTGCCGACGAGAACTACTAGATTCTCTATAGGCACAACAAGAAAGATCAAGAGAGGAAAGGGAAACTAACCACCAAGAAAACGGAATCGAATTCCGGGAAGAGAGGAGTCGCTATCCGCTTCTTCTTCTTCTTGTTTCGTTTCTCCTTCTTCTTGAAGCTCATGGCAACCTTGCTTGGTGTTGATAGGGTGCGCCGGCCCTAGCAAGGAAGGTAGGAGCCGGCCCTAATTCTCCAAGAAGGGCGCCGGCCCTAAGGGAAAGGAGAGGGAGAACAGAATAAGAGAGAGGGAGAGAGGAAGTTACTAATCTCAATTAGTAATCCATAATAAGGGGTTGCCTTTGGTTCCTTTATATAGTAGCAACTCCTTTGCTAAGTCTCCCTCTTAACGGAATTAACGGAATTAGTTATAAGAAATTTATCTTATAAATTCTCTTATTAATTGTTCCGTTTAAGCCGAGTCTTATTATAACTAATTTATAATAAAACAAATTCTTCTTCTCTTTAAATTATGGAATAAATTTTATAAGGAATTTATAAACTTTCTCATTATGGAAAAATCAATTCATAATTGATTTTATAAAATTAAAATAAACCAATTCATGGATTATTTTAACTTCTATAAAAGAATAAATTTCTACAAATTTATTTATATAAATTTCTTTATACAAATTTATTTATCCATAATTTATAAAATAAATCGCACTAGATTCATTTTATTAATTAAACCAATTAAATTGGGTTTTCTCCCTTTTAATGGCCGACCAACCAAGGAGGGTTGGCACCCTCTTTGGCCGGCCCAAACCGAGCCAAACCAACGCGAATTAAACTCATTTAATTCGCCCAAAAAGCCTTCAAAAGACTTAGCCATTTTTAGCTTCCATTGCGCCTCTGATTAACTCAGATTCGACTTATTTCTCTTGATCGGAAAATCCAATTTTCAACTCGTTTTAAATCCCTCGGATTACCCGTAGTGCGTGTGACTAAATAGGCTTTTAATTTATGTTGGCCGTCTATAATTAACCAATTATAGAACGGTCATGAGTGGCACCTAGTAGTACATCATGACCCCCAATTAATCGAAAGATCAACGGTTTGACCTCAGAAGAAATTATTCTGAAACCTTCAGCAGCTCTAATGAGTCGTGCCCCATTCCCTTCACCATCTTATACCCACTTGGTTCAGGACACGGTCTATTTGTGTCAGTCCCCACTAGGCTGACTACGTCACACCTAGCCCAAGTAATGTCTTTCTCGTCCTTTGGATTTCTAATTACTCTCATGTATTTAAGAGACTTGCACTCTTAACATGATATACTCTGGCCAGAGGTTTTGAGTAACAATCCAACGATAGGCCTGGGTATACATCTCCTCGCAAGGAGTGGTGAATCCTTTGTAGGCTGTTCAAACATCTTCGGGCACTTCGGCTCATACCCAATCATCCTGGGTCCACACCTCCTTGGAGATGCTTGCTTAAGATGTTAAAGTATAAGTCTCCATGACCAAGATGACTTGAACACCGTAAGTCAAAGGAACATCGCACTTAAGCTGCGGTAAGAACTTCATTGACATATCTTTATAGATAACCATATGAAATTTTACAGCTAGTCACTCCAATGAACTAGTTCCCTTAACTAGCATCCATGTTTATCTCCAGACATCCCAATGTCACCAGCCAGTGAAATTCAGCTGATTAGAGAATAACCCATGCTAGTCTCAACAGAATTGATAGTGTCCGTTTTTATCAATTCATCGACTAGGGATAATTTCAATACTTCACAATTGCACATTAGAGATAATCACTAGTTGTGATCCCATCACAAATTCTCTTATGCTGTGAGTTGTATTGCGGACATTCAGTAGATGAGTTTAAGATCCCAATCAAATACACAAAACATGTATACTAAAATAGTAAATTATCATTTATTAATATAAATGTTTACATCATAAGACGATTGCCTTAGGACACTTCTCTCATATCACTAACAGAAGATACACAGGTGGTGCCTCGTCGTAGTGGGTGGGTTGTTATTCAATCTGAAGGATTCATATTCTTGGTAGAGTCGTCGGACTTGGTCCCTGGCAACCATGAATCAAGATCCCTGGACCTATGACGAGGAACATCCGCTTTGAGGAGATAATCCAGTTATATTGATTTATTCAAAGGATGGATGAGATTTGTGTATATAAGTAATGTGACGGAAACGTAGTGGTATTCTTGTACTATACGTAGATAATACTTTGTTAGTTGACAACAATGACAAAGTATTATCAAACGTAAGGGTATGGTTGTCAAACAGTTGATATGAAGGACTTAGGAGAAGCATGACACATCCTTGGCGATCAAAGTTCTAAGGGATCACCAGAGAAGGATGTTGTGCTTATCCTATGCTTCATATAGTGACACTGTCCTATCTCGTTTTAGCATGGAAACCTCCAAGAAAAGTTTTGTACTTTTCAGTTGTGGAGCTAATCTATCTAAGGAGTTATGTTTAGATTATCAAAGGAGATAGAGCAAGTAATGACGGTTCCTTTAACATCGGCTATAGGAAGCCTCATGTATGCTAAAATCGAGATCGGATATCTGCTTTGCCGTGGGCATGGTTAGCAGATATCAAAGTAACCCAGGTCAAGGAAATTGGATTGTGGTAAAAGCATATATTAGTGTTTGAGAAGGACTAAGGATTATATGCTGGTTTACCGGGCTGACCAATCTCCTATGGGTTATACGGATACTGATTTCCAGTCGGATAAGGGCAAGTATAAGTATTCCTCAGGGTTTTGTGTTTACTTTTAGGAGGTAGAACCATAGTTGGAGGAGTGTCGCGCAGTGGCTGCATGATGGACTCCACCATGGAAGCTGAATGGATGGCAACCTCTGAGACAGCCAAGAAAGCTATATGGTTCAGGAACCTCAAGATGAACTTCGATATGATTCCTGATTTGCTCGAAGCTATCACATTTTGTTGTGATAAACAAATGGTGCAGTTGCAAATTCAAAGGAATCACGCGCCCATAATGCAAGTAAACACATAGAGCGCAAGTACCACCCAGGAGAGGAAAAGCTGTTGTTGCCTAGATTACATCAGAGGACAACTTGGGAGATCTTTTCACTGAGGCCATGATAGCGAGAGCTTTAGGCATGTGGAGGATCAGGAAGTCAGATGTATTACATTTTGAGAACAACAATATCTTTAAGTATAAGTGGGAGATTGTAAGATGTGTATACTGAAAAACATGAATTTCTTTATATGAACATTTTCATTTTGAAAAGACAATCACAACTACACTAGGTACCTATTTACATTAGTACATGCATAAGTCCAATTACTTTGCATTGTAGATAACATGGTGTGTGGTATCACACGGAAGATTATGTTATCAGTTCCTTGCTTAGTATAAATAGAGGCCCACAACCGAGATGGAATTGGACAACCCATCAGGATGGTTGTAGTGTAATTAGGCGTGGTTGATCTTGACCATAGAATTATACTAGTGTGCTTTGAGTACATTGGGTAAGACCAAAAATCGAGGTTATTCAATTTGTACTGACTCGATAATTGGATAAGATCTCAAGATATTATTATGGAGTACGATCCCTTAATCCCGATATAATAACGGGCATATATTATTAACTATTTTTTCTTTGATTTACCAATGGGCGAGATCTATTATGTTAAATCGATAGACCCGATAAGTTGAGAGATAATATTAATAATATGATGTGCTGTTGATTATTGACAGAATCCGTGTCCTGGTGAGTCGGGTTGATGATGCCCCCATGATGAGCTCGAAAGGTTCATCATGCTAAACCCTGCAGGTGGATTTGATCTAGCATGATGATAAGGTCGAGTGGTACTAGTCAAGGACTCAGAGGTTAATTAATTTGAATTGTGAGTAATTTAAATTAATTAACGGACATTCGAGATCTTAAACATGGGGGGAGGGGGGGGGGAGGGGGGGAGGGGGGAGGGATGGACGACTCGTAATATGTGGAGCTCATATGAAAATATAAGGGTTGGTGAAGTAATTCAATGAGGATCTTTTAGTGGAATGAATTTTCATTAATGGATCGGGTTTGGATTCATTAGCAGGCCAAGATCCAACTCCTCCTCATGGTCCCTATTGTAGCCTTATATATACCCCATGGTGGCATGGAACTAAATTGATGATTAATCCAATGAAACACTAAAAAATCCTAAATTTTTTCTCTCCTCTTCTTCTTCTCCTCCCTCTCTTCCCCTCTCGGTGTGCGGCACCCTTCTCTTCTCCAAGCGAGATTTCACAGCCGCCGAAGGCTCGGCAATTTCTTTTGGAGCAAGGCAAGAAATTGCCTCGGCAAAGAAATGGCCTTTCCTTTTCTTGGAGCAGAAGACAATTACTTGGGCAAGAAGCAAATTGCCTCACGGTTTCCTAGGAGAGAAGAAATTGCCTCCGGCATTTTCTCGAGGAGGAAGCTCATGGCAATTTGTGGAGGCACGGTAATTTGTAGAGGACGAAGCTCGAAGCAAATTGCCTTACGCAATTTGTTGAGGCAAGGGCAATTTCTTGGAGAAGGAAAGATGATTCATGCGATTTTCTCAAAGGAAGAAATGTTACACAGTAATTTTTCTCAAGGGAAGAGAATTGTGTGACCTTGAGTTGCTCACACAATTTTCTCAAAGGAGAAGAGGTTGCACATGCAACTTTTCTCAAGGGAAGAAAATTGCAATAGCTTGAGAGGGAGCAGTGATTTTTCTCAAGGGAGAAAAGTTGTTTACGTAATTTTTCTCAAGGGAAGAAAAATCGTTTAAGTAGGGTTTGTGTTTGGATTATTTTCCTTGCAGTGGCCGACGACATCCTTTTGGATAGGGATTGGTTGGCGCAAGGAGAAGGGATCGACTTGGTGACCACGGTTCTTGGTAGATCGTCGCCCACACGACGTCAAGAGGGGAGGGTCATACGGTAGAAGATCGTATGGTAATGGAAGGTATAATTCTTCCTTTGGCTCCTTGTTTAATTTGTGCCTTATTCATTTGCTACGTTATTTTATATGAGTTATTTAATTATTTTGATTGCGAATCATAGCTAATAATTAATTAACCGGGCCCTGATCATAAACACAAAAGTCGGCGATCCACTCGTCGCCTTTTCCACGGTCGAACGGTCAAGCAAATTACAAGGCCGATTTTTGTAATTGGCCGAGTTGTAATTTGAATCGTTCGATATGACACGAGATGGTCATAGGGAGACGACGGGTCTCCATTCGGATTAATTTTTTTAATCCGTAGACATGGAGAGGTCTCTCGGATCGACCGAGTATTCGCTTAGGAAACCCGCCAAGCCATACCCAACAGTGTCGTGCGCTTGCCCGGACGATATATCAGGTAAGTCGTAATGATTTTTATATTGTAGATGTATTTTCTTTTATTTACACCAGATGGGATCGACCGTTATTCTTTTATTTGCAGCCAGAGGCCATATATATTGCATATGTGTATGCATCTTTGCTTCAAGTTGTCCGTCATACAGGGGAGGTGCTGTCCGATTTTATATTAGCCTAGGGGCTCCTCTCAGGGGCATGCCAGTTATATCATGTTCATTAAATATCTTTGGTGGCAATCCTTTAGTTAATAGATCCGCAATCATAGATTGGTGTTAATGTGCTCAATTGACATTATTTGATTTTGATCTTCTTCTTTAACGATAAAGTATTTCAATTCCATGTATTTAGCATCTTTTGAATACTTATCATTATTAGAAAAAACTATTGTGGCATTATCACAAGAAATTTTCAGCAGCTTGGCAATATTGTTTACTATTCCAAGTCCTAAAATGAAATTCTACAACCGTAACCCATGAATGGCTGTCTCACAACATACCACAAACTCAACATTCATAGTTGAAGAAGTAATGACAATTTACCAAAGGGCGTACGCAATAATCCGAAATTACCAAAGGGCGCACCATGGTTTCTATTTTACCAAAGGGCGCAGCCATTTAAGTGAACTTCCAATTATACCCTTGGCACCACAAAATGTTTTTTCCATTTCAATTTTCGAGACATCCAAACCACTTGTGCTTTAAAATGTGGTTCGGATGGCAAGGTTGCTCCATTTTTGGTCATTCTCTCTCTCACCGCAACAATGTAGTGTGCCCTAGTTGTTGAAGGAGGACATTGTGCGTGACCTAGGTGTGCTTTAGTCGCTTGCTCATCCCTCGAATCTCTTCGCCCAACCAAAACCTAGGCTCCTATACAGGAATGTGGTAGTGTGTGATCCTGAGGGGGCTTTAAGTGTTAACGTTGAAGTTGTTACTGCTCGGCACTATCAAAGTAGGATTTAGGGTTTCTGCTGGGTTGATTTTCATTATAATGGCAGGAAAAAGGTCTGTGGGTGGTTCATCGTCTTCTTCATTGGCATTAATCACCAAGGCATGTTAGCGATAGGCTTAGGTAAGAACAACATAGTTTGTGAAATTGTTTATACTTATTTTTGCTGAATAAATTTGTAATGTATAAAAATTGTAGGGTTCAGATGAGTTTGGGAAAAAATTACATTGGTGCAGTGTTTTAGGTCACTTTAAACATTTTGTTGAAGCATTTGAAATTTTAAATGATCAACACATTGCGAAGATCAAAGAGTCGCCCTTCAGTATTTTCCTGGACATTCAAGAATTGCAGCATATCCGGGGAATTTTGGTTAATATATTTGAAAGTTGGGATTCAACCTCGCAAGTTTTTAAATTCTCAGGTAATAGTTTTAATTATGAATTATAAACAATATCTATAGTAAGATAAAACTTGGATATAGTTAGCCTTAAATGATTGATATTTGATCAATTTAAATGAGTGAATTTAAGGTGAAATTCACTTCAGGCCCTCGGTAGGCCTGAAATGATTTTATTTCAAGCCTACCGAGGGTCTGAAGTGAATTTACTTCAGGCCCTCGGTAGGCCTGAAATGAATTCATTTCAGGCCCACGTTGGGCCTGAAATGAATCATTTCAGGCCCACATTGGGCTTGAATTCAATTCATTTCAGGCCCAACGTGGGCCTGAAAAAAATTTATTTCAGGCCCTAAGTGAAATAAGTTGAAGCCTATATTGTTGATGATAACTAAATATTTTAATTGTTTCAGGTGTACCGGTTACGTTCACCAGACGAAATGTTGCTTTGGTACTGGGTATAGTGGACCGTGGAGTTTTGGTCCCTATTAATTCAACTAAAGCATCGGGTGACCTCTATCGTACTTACTTCTCAAAAGAAAAACAACCTACTAGAACAAGAATTGAGGACTTACTTAAACATTATTCTAAAAGTTTTGAATCAGAGGATGATGTGTTATTAGTTTGTAAATTATATATTTTGTATATATTTGTTTGTGTTTTATTTTCGTCTAGTACATATAAGGTCCCTCTAGGGCTTGTAGATATAGTAGATAATTATGACAATCTTGGTAGATTCAACTGGGTGGAAGCTATCCATAAATTTTTGTCTCCCCAATTACCTAAGATTGGGGAATTATTTTCACCAAATCAGGGAAACCAGATGACCACCAACCTCCCTTACGTAAAGGGATTTGCTGGGCTTTTGGCAGTGAGTAGAATATTGTTGATAAATTTTATAATATTTTGCTGTCATTAATGTAATTGTGTGGAAAACTTTGTGTAGGCATGGTTTTTGGAGCATGTACCCATTCAAAAACCATACAATGTTGAAGGACCCCGAATAAATAAGTGGGCGAATATTCCTTCGCATATTAGTAAGGCGAGGGACCTTGTCAACCAAATCAGGTCCGAAGAGGTAATTATTCTAAACTGTGATCTATGTTAGTTTGATATAGAGGCAGTAAAATTTGTGTACTTGGTAATTGACAGATGATTGTTGAAATAATTCCTAACCTACATGAAAACACATTGTTTGAGAACATTGAGATTGGGGATGACATTCCACGGGCAATGGAGACGTCACAAGGACATGACACAGAAGATGTAAGGTCATGTGGTGAATACATTCTTAAAGACACCCTAATCAAGGAGCTAACAGAGGAGAATATATGTTTGAATGAAAGGGTTAAGGAATTAATTTCAATTATTGAAAAAAAGGGGATGGAGGGTCAACAAAGCTATTCTATAGTCAATCCTCTTTCTGATCCAGTATCTTGTAGAACAAGGAGAGGACGTGACCGAAGTCGGTATGATTACAGGGATACTTCAATTGAGAGTCCAGTATGACACCAGCTATTACATAAGAGGAAGCGGAGAAAGGAACAAATACCAAATGTCATGGACAAGGGAAAAAGGAAACTTAGTGAGGAGGATATGGATAAAGCAAGAGAAACCATTACTGTAATGGAAGTCATGTCTGAAGAAGATATAGAGGAGGAAAAAAGAAGGACCTCCGAACTATACAAAATGAGGCAACAAGACATTGATGTATGTGAGTTATTTTTATCTAAATTACATTAAATTTATTCAATTTGGTCATTAATTAGTTTGGTGTAAATTGTATCGATGTAGTTTGTGAAGAAGCATTTTATGAAGTCGAAGAAGAAAATTCAAGATAAAGAAGTGGCATACGTGATAAATACATTGGAGAACCTAAAGTAAGTTATGAAACATAGTTTAGTTAATATATTTGGGGCTTTAATATATAATCTTATCAATTTCTTAGCAGGTTGGCTAATGAATTTATCTAGGAGGATGCACCCTTTGCTTTGAAATTGCATTCATTCTTACAAATCCTCAATGGAGAGGTTTTTACAAAAGGTGAGGTCATTGATGCCTTCTGTAAAATGTTATTTAGGGGAGCATCCACATCTGGTAGGTCATACAACAAGTCAATATATTGTTCAACCTTCTTCACAGTAAGTGATGTAAATTAGTATGAAATAATAGATTGTAGAAGACCTACTATTATGATGTGGTTATTAATAATTTTGATTTTGCAACTTGTTAGGCTTCAATAAGATCGTCAAGAAAGTTTTCCCTGCAACAAGTGATGAAGACGGATATGATAGAACAAGGGTTTAGATATATTTTAATACCTTTGTGCAGTGATAATACACACTTTCACTTGTTGGCGGTGGATACAGAAGCAATGACTTTCATTCATTTAAATTATCTTGCTAGTGGCCATAAATATAAGCATGATTTTGCCTCAGTGGTGAGCTACCTACCTTTATTCATATATATGTTCATCATTTGGAAAAAAATGTCATTGAAATTCATGATATATTTGACAGGTAAAAGAACTTAAACAATATACTCGCGAGGAACTTACGGCTATTCATCCATATCTACAAAATCATCATTCCTTGGACAAATGACCCTCCGTCAGACAAAAATGTCCCCAACAAGAACATAGGTCAGTAAGTGAGGAAGAGTTTGAAAATTTTAAAATCATCAAAGTATTTCATTACCCCACTTATTGAAATCAGAAATACTGTTTGTTATTTTCAGCGTGGACTGTGCCTTCTTTGTTATGCAATACGTCCGATGTCTCCTATATGATGAGAAGATGGATTTCAAACAAGGAGATATGATGAAAATGAGATTTGATCTGACAGTAAATATTATGGGAGACATGTACTGAAAAACATGAGACTGTCAATCTGTTGAAGTAATGTTGTAAAAAAACATCCTTTGCTGGTGATTCAGTTCCATTTGAATAGAAATTGTGTAATTTGTATGAATATAATTTATTGTCTAGAAAAACAAAACAATTGTGTGAAACATCGGGTTAATGCAATGTAGTGTACCAACTGATACGGTAAGAAAACATAACTCATAATGATTTGGACTAAATTTGCACACCAGAAATAACATCTCTTTTGTTAATTCTAACTACTGATATATATCCAAGTATTGAAGGTCCATCAGTGGGTTTCTGATACATAATTTGAAAATATGACTTAATGGTCTCGAAGGAATTGAAAATTGATATGCATTCTGTATTGACATAGTAAGCTGGATTATCTCTACCATCAATTTAAAAAACTTGTTTCAAATTGTAAAAATTAATAATTAAATAAAATTACCGGATTTGGTCACAACTTGTAGATAGATATAGAATATTAATCTATAAATCATTATTTTCTTTAATGCCCAAGGTGAGCATTAACTTAACTTTTCAGGCCCACGGTGGGCATGAAATAAAAAGATTTCCGGCCCACGGTGGGCCTGAAATAAAATGATTCAGGCCCATGGTGGGCATGAAATAAATCATTTCAGGCCCACAGACGCCCTGAAATAAAAACTTTTCAGGCCCAAGGAGGGCCTGAAAATAAACTTTCAGGCCCAAGGTCGGCCTGAAATCACTTCAATTCAGGCCCACCTTGGCCTGAAATCAAGTGACTTCAGGCCCACCGTGTGCCTCAACTGGGAACCATAAAATACTTCTGATTTAAGTTGGTGGATAATAAATTTTTAGTTGTATAGGTGTAATACGTTTATAGAACATAACTCATAAATATTGATACTTAGTGTGCACATAAAAACCACTGATATACNGTTCTGAAATCAATTGACTGCTGTGAAAAGAAAAAAATTTCAGAAACCAACTAATGCAGAAACACATGAAGGCAGATGCAAAAAAAGGAATGGAAACTCCTTGGAAGCTCACGGCAGTGTGAATTGGAGCTAGTTCCTGGTCAGCAAGGTATCCAACTGAGCAGATTGAATACAGGAATGAATTCAGCAATTGACTAAGAAAGAAAAAAAAACAGAAAACAGCTGAAGCAGAAAAAAATTCAGAATGGAAAGTTGAAAACAAGGCAGTTTATGCCAGAAGAAGCTGAAATTTGGGTTTCCAAGGCTGTGAATCAGGGAACAAAATGCGGAAATGCATCAAGGTTATTAAGAACACCCAATGCTGACCAAGTCTGGAAGAAATATGGATGCTAGCAACTCTGATCAGCACATAAAAAAAAACAGAATGCAGTTTGTATTAAGAGGAGGCTGAAATTGGGTTTTGATGCTATTTTGCAAGTGGAACATCCAAGCTTTCCACTACTCAGCCATTTGATGCTAACTGTTGTTAAGCAATTGAAGAATGGGAGTTCTGAAAGTAGCTGCGAGGAGTGGAATTTGAAACATGAAACAAAAAAAAAATAGTTTGAGAAAATAAGAAAAGAAAAGAGAGAAAAAAAAGTTGGTACACAAAGTTGAAATTTGGCTCCATGAGATCATTGAAGTTTTTTACATCGGGATCCAAGCTTGCATCAATACATTTCTGACCTTGCTAGAAGATAAAAGAAGAAGAGAAAAATAAGAAAAGAGAAGAAAGAAGTGAAGTTGGCACACAAAAAGAAGAGTTGGCACATTGAAGCCAAGAAAGGGTTTTTCATCCAAATCAAAGGCAATTACTTAAAAATTGACTTCACCACACTTTTGATATCATTAGAGGACTGTCAAGATGGGGCAAAGCACATTGGAAACATTTTTGAGCAACCAAGTCTCCCACTCCATCATGTTTCCATTTTTCTTGGTTTTTATTCAATTTCTTGCCATTTTCTATGTCTTTGATTTGTTTTTATAGTTGTTGATCCTATTCATGATTAATGGTGGAGATTAGATAATAAGCAAGCCTATGGTAGTGCAAGAAGCATGTGTGATAGAGTGAGCTCCACTTCCATCATCAACTTAGAACTTAAGAAGAGAGCCACCAAATTTTTCCTTGAAAGGCTAGAGAGTTGAATTCATCTCAATGACTCATGATAGATGAAAAGGCCAAGTTGTTGATTTAAGGACAAGATACTAATCCATAGAGCTTATATTTATAAGAATTGACAACCTTAGGCAATTTCTTTTCATTTGCTTCTGATTATGCTTAAGAAACTCTAGGGGATACATATTTAGTATTTTCGCGAGACGCTCAAGGTTAAGTGTGGGGGAGTTGATAAGCACCATTTTATTGATTATTTTAATTGCTAAAATCCATGTTTGACCCATGTTTTTATTGCTTAATTATGATTTTACCCTAGGTTTTGGAACTTTATCTTATTTTGGACTTAATTGCAAAATTACACATTTTTGGATTATTTGGCCACTAATTTTCTGATATATTTTTGTAGGCAAGAAAGGATCCTGGACCTAGGGCATACTGGGTCAAACTTGAGTCGGATGTGAACCGGATCGAATTATCAAGCTTACAATTAATCCGAGCCGTCTGATTCAAGAGCGGTTAGATCTGAGCCATCCGGAACAATCTGAAGCAATCCGAGCTAGGGTTAGGGTTGATCAAGCTCTATGATCAAGATCTGAAGGTTTCATCCCAATCAGAGCTAAATCAACCGTTGGATCAAGCAAGGAGGGCTCTAGAGCGTCCATTCACAGATAGAGTTGATCTGGACCATCCGTTGCATATCTGGAGGATCCGAGCTACCACAAGGCAGATCCTGACCCCAAATCATCATCATAAAAGTTTGGCTCAAATCAGACCAAGATCTACCGTTGGATCTCCTCCAATCAATCTGAGCCGTCCAAACTTAATTACTTAAGGAAAAATTGGCAGCAGCTCTCAGCGTCGCGTCTCCGCCGTTCTTCATCTTCCTCGTGTGTTCTTCAGTTCTTAGCTAATTTTTCTTCATCAAAGGAGGCGCGATACCTCAATCCATCATCAAAACAAGGGTTAGGTCAGTGAAGAGATTCTCAGCGAGGTCTCAGATTCGATTTCTGCTCAATAGCGAAGTTACGCGAGGTCTCGGCAGATTTGCTATCCGAACTCAACGAACTCAGCTGTATTCCATTTCCACCACATTCGAGCTGACCAGAGGGGTTCCCTGGAAGGTCTCGGTCATTCCCAAATCAAATTCGCAAGCCATAACAGCGAGATTGAAGAATTCGGAGCTGAATTTCAGTTTGAGCGTGATATGATCAGATTCGGTAGCAGAGACATTTCCTGCTGATTTGCGGAGCTTGCGGGTCCGAGGTTCTCCCTTGATTGACGACCAAGGAGCTCTTGAGTTGAGGAATGGTTGAGGAGTAGCTTAGATAGTCTAATTTCATTGTTTTAGCTGTAAATTTCGTTTCTGCTGTAGTTTAGATGCTGTTTTCAAATTTCAGTTTGGTTAACTTGGTTTATTACATTGTTTCATGCGTAATCTAGCTTTAATCCTTTAAGTTGAGTAGTTAGGAACTTATCTAGTGGATAGTTGTGTTTAATTTCAGTTAATTTTAGTTCAATTCTTTGCGTGCCAATTTATTTATGCGTATCAGCTTTTTGCTCTAGTTCTGAAAATTTCAGTTTCGAATTCTTAAGCTTATTCCAACTCAATTTTTGTCTTGTTTAATCCCTGCTGGATTTCAAGTTGTAGTTACTGAATTTTCCATAAATTTTTTTACAGTTAGCAGATGTTTGTTTCACTTCTGAAATTTCCTGCACATGTTGCATTCTAATTCGGTTTTCTGCATTTCGGTTGCCAAGTCTGCCATCCAATTTCATTCCCTGCAATCCATCAGATATCTTTCGAGTATTAGTTCTGAAATTGTGTATCAAGAGAGCCTTGTTTGCTGGTTTTCCCTCTGCATCCCATTTCTGAAGTCTGAAATTCCATCAATAGCTGCAATTGTTTTCACAGCTTACTGATCAGTTAGAATTGAGCTTTAATCACATTTCTGCATTGTTTTAGTTTGGATTGGCTGAAGTTTTTATCAGTAAGATCTGAGGGGAACTATATTGCATTCGAATTTAGTGGTCTTGTTTGGTTTTTGTATCCAATTCAGTTGCTGAATTTTACATGTATCGCCTGCTGAAAATTTCTGCAATTCTGCTCTCATCATTTGCATTCAGTTAGCTGCTGAATGGTCAGGTTCTTTGCTGCGAATTTGTGTCATAGCTTCTGAAGTGCATATAAAACGAAACCCCCAACAAATTAGTTGATGTCAGCTGTGTTCCAATTGTTTTGTTCTAAAATTTTGCAAATTTCAGTTTCTGAAACTATGTATCCAGCAATTCTGATAGAGTTGATGAATGTTTTCTTAACCATTAGATTTGTGAACTTGATAGCTTGTTCTGCGTTCGATTTGTTCAGCAGGTCTATATTCATTCCTGCAGTTAATATCGCTGAACCGATCAGTAAGAAATTCTGCATCAGATTTTATTAGTGGCACATAAGTTTGCTTGATTTAGTATCAAGTTTGGTTGCATGCATTTTGTATCAAATGAATGTTTCGGTTTGAATGTTGTAAATCTTGAAGCTCCATCTAATTTGCAGTGGCATTTTACAATTGAAATCAGATTCGTTTGCTTCCAAAATTGCTTTAGTGCCTTGATTTAGTTTTCCATTGATTGAGTTAACCATTGTTACTACTTGTTGAGTTTCATAGTAAGCTATCCTTTTGGTTGATCCTTTGCATCATTTTATTGCGATTCCGTTTCTATTTGAAACCAAAACCCAATTTCTTGTGTAAAACCCAAAAACTCATAAATGACACAAATACAAGTTCGAATCAAACACGACAACTAGCCCCGAGAAAAATACGACCTGTGGCCCCTATATTACATTTTCAGATTTTGATTGTAAAAGGGTTTCCAGCAATTTATTCATTCATTTATAAATTTTAAATTTGAGGCCCACATTCGTGACACATAGTTTGGGCTTGTCACTAACCACAAAAGGATGGTCGGCTGGCGTGTTGGGACCGGGTGCATGTTGACAAGGATACGGGTTCGTAAAATTTTAAATTTTTACGTGCAGCGGAAGAATTAGCATAAAATAATTTCTCAAATTACTTTAACCACGTATCTAGCATGCAACCTTATGATGTGTTGACATGATCATAAATTAAAACTTTGCGGAAAAGTAAACTAATTTACTTTAATACCTCGCGTAACTCGAAGTAAGGGACGAGATCCAACCGTAGTGTCCCTTGGAAGCTCCGCCTCTATTCGCGTCCACGCCGAGTTCTCTATGGGATGACATCGCAAAGTCACGAGTTTTGTGCCGACGAGAACTACTAGATTCTCTAAAGGCACAACTAGAAGATCAAGAGAGAAGAAAGGAAACTAACCACCAAGAAACGGAATCTAAATTCCGGGAAGGAAGGAGTTGCGATCCGCTTCTTCTTCTTCTTCTTTGGCTCCTCCTTGGTGGATGTTGCTCACGCCAATCCCTTGGAAGGGGAGGGTGGTGCGCCGGCCCTAGGTGGAGTGGACGCCGGCCCTAGGGTGAGCAAAGGGGCGTCGACCCTAGGAGGAAAGGAGAAGGAGAGGGAGAGATTAAGAGAGAGGGAGAGAATTACTCTCTTGGTAACTCAATTTAGGAATTCAAGCCTAGCCTTGGTTCCTTTATATAGTAGTCTCTCCCTTGCCAAGTCTCCCCTTTAACGGAATTTTTCATAAGAAATTTATACTATAATTTTTCTTATGAATTATTCCGTTTAAGCCAAGTTTTATTATAACTAACCATATAATAAAACAAATACATCTCTCCTTTTATTTTTGAATAAATTTTACAAGAAATTTATAAATTTTCTTTATTATGGAAAAATTAATTCATAATTAATTTTATAAAATTAAAATAAACCATTCCATGGATCATTTTAATTTTCATAAAATGAATAAATTTCTATAAATTTCTTTATACAAATGTATTTATCCATAATTTATAAAACAAATCGCGCTAGATTTATTTTATTAATTAAACCAAATTAATTGGTTTCTCCCCTTTGTTGTGGCCGGCCAAACCAAAGAGGTTTGGCACCCTCTTTGGCCGGCCAAACCGAGCAGATCCCATCGCGAATTAAACTCATTTAATTCGCCCAATAAACCTTTAAAAGACTTAGCCATTTTAAGCTTCCGTTGCGCCTCTGATTAACTCAGATTCGACTTATTTCTCTTGATCGAAAAATCCAATTTTCAACTCGTTTTAAATCCCTCGGATTACTCGTAGTGCGTGTGACTAAATAGGCTTTCGATTTATGTTGGTCGTCTATAATCAACCAATTATAGAACGATCATGAGTGGCACCTAGTAGTACATCATGACCCCCAATTAATCGAAAGATCAACGGTTGACCTCAGAAGTAATTCTGAAACCCTTCAGCAGCTCTAATAAATCGTGCCTCATTCCCTTCACCATCTTATACCCACTTGGTTCAGGACATGGTCTGTGTGTGTCAGTCCCCACTAGGCTGACTATGTCACACCTAGCCCAAGTAGTGTCTTTCTCGTCCTTTGGATTTCTAATTACTCTCATGTATTTAAGTGACTCATACTCTAAACATGATATGATCTGGCCAGAGGCTTTGAGTAACAATCCGACGATAGGCCTGGGTATACATCTCCTCGCAAGGAGTGGTGAATCCTTTGTAGGCTGTTCAAACATCATCGGGCACTTCGGCTTATACCCAACCATCCTGGGTCCACACCTCCTTGGAGATGCTTGCTTAAGATGTTAAAGTATAAGTCTCCATGGCCAAGATGACTCGAACACCGCAAGTCAAAGGAACATCGCTCTTAAGCTGCGGTAATAACTTCACTGACCTGTCTATGTATAGACTACCATGTGAAGTTTTACAGTCAGTCACTCCAATGAACTAGTTCCCTTAACTAGCATCCATGTTTATCTCCGGACATCCCAATGTCACCAGCCAGTGAGAATCAGCTGATTAGAGAATAACCCATGCTAGTCTCAACAGAATTGATACTGTCCGTTTTTATCAATTCATCGACTAGGGATATTTTCAATACTTCACAATTGCACATTTAGAGATAATCACTAGTTGTGATCCCGTCACAAATTCTCTTATGCTGTGAATTGTATTGCGACATTCAGTAGATGAGTTTAAGATCCCAATCAAATACACAAACATGTATACTCAAATAGTGAATTATCATTTATTAAAATAAATATTTACAATCATAAGGCGATTGCCTTAGGACACTTCTCTCATATCACTAACAAACTCCCACTTGCCCTAATGTCAATCGCTACGGTATCCAATACAACAGGCTCTAACATGACCCTCAAACTTGTTTTGGGGCAAGACCTTAGTTAAAGGATCCGCTAAATTCCTTTCAGTGGGAATTTTCTCAATTTGTATATCATTCCTACTTATAATCTCTGATGATGAGACCTTGGTTCCTTTGCTTGAGCAATAGCTCCATTGTTGTCGCAGTAAACCGGCACTGCTTCATCAATGGTTGGAACCACGCCAAGTTCGGAGACGAACTTCTTGATCCAGACTGCTTCCTTTGCTGCTTCCGAAGCTGCGATATATTCCGCTTCCGTGGTAGAATCCGGTACGGTGTCTTGTTTGGAACCTTTCCAACATACTACGCCTCCATTCAAAGTAAATACGTATCCAGACTGCGATTTGGAGTCATCCTTATCTGTCTGGAAACTAGCATCTGTATACCCACGTATTACCATATCTCCTTCTCCATATATTAGGAACACATCCTTAGTTCTTCTTAAGTACTTAAGGATTGTCTTTGACAGCCGCCCAGTGATCCATTCCTGGATCCGACTGGTATCTGCTCGTGACGCTCAGAGCATATGATACATCGGGCCTTGTACATACCATAGCATACATGATAGATCCTATCGCTGATGCATAAGAAATATTATTCATGCAAATCCTCTCGTCTTCTGTCCGCGGACACATAGACTTTGAAACGTTGATCCCATGCCTGATGGGAAGGTAACCTTTCTTGGATTCCGACATGCTAAACCTTTTTAGCACTCTGTCTATATATGTAGACTGCGAAAGACCAAGCAACCGTTTTGATCTATCTCTATAGATTCTAATCCCAAGGATACAGGTTGCTTCTTCCAGGTCTTTCATGGAGAAAGTTTTAGACAACCAAATTTTAACTGTCTGTAAGACTGATATATCATTACCTATAAGTAATATGTCATCGACATATAATACTAGGAACACGACTGCACTCCCACTAACCTTCTTGTACACACAAGGTTCGTCACGATTTTGTGAGAAAACAAACTCTTTGATTGTCTCATCAAAACGGATGTTCCAGCTCCTGGATGCTTGCTTCAGTCCATATATGGATAATCGAAGATTGCATACTTTGGTTTTATCAACAGATGTGAAACCTTCAGGTTGTATCATGTATACATCCTCAAGCAGGTTTCCATTAAGGAAAGCTATTTTCACATCCATTTGCCATATCTCATAATCATAATGAGCTGCTATGGCTAGGAGCATCCGAATGGATTTAAGCATAGCTACTAGCGAATAGGTTTCGTCATAATCAATTCCTTGTTTCTGACGATATCCTTTTGCCACTAATCTAGCCTTAAAGGTAACAACATTACCTGCCATGTCGGTTTTCTTCTTGAAAACCCACTTTCACCCTATGGGCTTAATCCCTTCAGGTGGGTTAACCAAGTCCCATACTTGGTTTTCGTACATGGAATCCATTTCCGACTTCATGGCTTCAAGCCATTTGTCCCGTTCTGAATTTTTCAGAACATCTTCATAACTGATAGGTTCATCGTCGTTCGATTCACTTATGAGAAATCCGTATCTCTCTGGAATATTGCGTGTGCTATCAGACCTACGAAGAGGTGGTGTTGTTTTAGGTTCAACTGATAGCTCATCATTATGAGTTATTGGTTGTGGGTCTAGACTAGGTGTCTCTGTAATGTCTATTGGAGTTTCTTGAACTTCATCAAGTTCAATGCCACTCCCACTATTTTCTTGTAAAAGAAATTCTTTTTCCAGAAATACAGCGTGCCTTGAAACAAACACCTTTTGTTCCAAGGGATGATAGAATTGGTAACCCTTCGTTTCCTTAGGGTATCCAATAAATAGATATTTATCAGACTTAGCATCCAATTTGTCTGATACAGTCCGCTTCACATAAGCAGGACAACCCCATGTCTTAAGGTGAGTCAAGTGAGGTTTCTTACTATTCCATGTCTCATATGGAGTAGTAGAGACTACCTTGGTCGGGACTCTGTTTAGCAAGTAAACAGCTGTCTTAAGTGCATAGCCCCAAAAGGATTTTGGAAGAGTTGCATGATTTATCATTGACCTAACTATGTCCATCAAGGTTTGGTTGCGCCTCTCAGATACACCATTATGCTGTGGTGTATACGGCGAAGTCCATTGGGACAATATCCCATTGTCCCTTAGATAATCTTGAAACTCTTGACTTAAGTATTCACCACCCCGATCGGATCGAAGTATCTTAATACTTTTGCCAAGCTGTTTCTCTACTTCATTTCTGAACTCTTTGAATTTCTCAAAAGCTTCAGATTTGTGTTTCATCAAGAACACATACCCGAATCGTGAGTGATCATCGATAAAGGTGATGAAGTAGCTATAGCCTCCTTGTGCTAGAGTTGACATTGGTCCACATACATCAGTATGTATTAGACCAAGCAATTCTCCCACTGGATTACCTTTTCTGAAAAAGGGTAATTTGGCCATCTTGCCTTTTAAGCATGATTCGCATGTATCAAATGAACCGGGTTCAAATGATTTCAAAATTCCACATCGGTGTAATTTGGTCATGCGTTTCTTACTTACATGGCCAAGACGGCAATGCCACGTGTAGGAGTCTATTCGATTATCTATTCGAGCACGTTTGTTGCTCACTTCGATATTGAAAACGTCACCGGATAAATCTAACGTGTAGATACCATTTGTAACGCCCGACCTTATATCTACCCTAAAGGCGGGGTTACGGGTCCACACATTCATATCATGCACCCATATTAAACATGTATATCTAAAGTAAACAGTTACAATACATGAACTCGTAATAAGCATGCTTATTGAACACTAAATTACCAAGCCAGGTTTTCCAATCAAATAATTCATTTATATCTACATGCATTTATAACCTAATATGGAAAGCATTTAACACACTATAGCAGGAAATCTCAAATAAGCATATAGCAAGAGTTATCTAGTCTTAGACACATGCAAAAGAAGCATATACAAAAGAAGCATTTATAAGCAACCGGAAGTATTAACATCTAGCATTTTACTGGCATGCATACTATAGGAATTAGACATTAACAATAGTATTATCTAACAGTAGAGTAGTCACAGTCATCATATATTCAGAGTAAAGTAATACAATTTCAATCGTAATTATGGGAAGCAGTTTAGATTCTAGATAAACTAAGGTAGATAGAATCTTTCATCCTTTCCCGAGCCATCACCACACACATCCTCCAATCTTCCCTCTGCCTCTTCCTTTAGTTCGATTATTTCTTACCGCTATCTGCAGCATAAGAAAAATAACAGGAACTAGTAAGCAAAACATGCTTAGTAAGAATCCGGGCCTACTCGCAAAATCCATATCAATACATCATATCATGTACACAATAACCAGATAGATTTATCAGCATCATAAGCATCTCATCAAAGCATCATAAACATCATAGCAATTTATCTCTAAGTACTTTACGGAACAATATTATCACATGATGAGAAAAGTATGTTTTTCAAAAAGGTTCCATAATGGTAAGTACTTCAAAATAACATATCATCATCCAGGGCCCAGTTGTCGTACCACATCATCATGCGCGTTCCCTAATAAATTGGGGTAGCGAGCCACCAATCTAATTAGAGCAGGACCCTTCCGTCCTACCAATGTCATGACCTTAACATGCTCATTGGATTTGTTTAACGACCCCCTTCCGAGTCGGGTAGACAACTTTCCAAAGTAAAATAATTTATCATGCAATTACTCATATAAGTATATGCCTAAAGGTACTCTTAATCACTTCTCAAAGGGACACACCACGCCTTCGGGTGCTCTTGATCCCCCAGGGACACACCACGCATTCGGGTGCTCTTGATCCCAGTTTTAATAGAGTAACCTTTTTATGCATATTATCATTCACATCATGTTCATGTCATAAGAGTGCCCCATGGGCTATAAGGCATGCTTTTATACCTAACAAGATAGGTCACATAATTTATACACATATCACATATGTCATAGCATGCTTCATGGTCTCATTAGGTACTTTCCAACCCTAGGACTAGGGTTGGCCGAAAGTCACAAGTAAAGAGGAGTTGGTTTTCCAAGTAAGCATTCATTCAAACATTTCTACAAACACCTCAAGTACCTTTCATGTTACCAATTGAACAAGGTTTATATCTCAAAGTGGGATTAGCATCCACTAACCCTAAATTACAAGGGATGGCCGAATGGTAGAGTGGGGGGGGGGGGGGGGGGTTTCTAGGATTTTTGGACAAGTCATCATTCACAAAACCACACACATATATATACAACATTTTATCTACCATTCTAATCATAGGAACACAATAAGGTAGCAAGCCACACCAAAACCCTAACTTTTCTTCCTTGGCCGAAAATGGTAGGGCACCAAAACCCTAATTCTTGTTATCACACATGATGGCAAAGTAACCTAAATTCATACCCTAAGTTCTTAGGGATATCCTCATGCATCAAGAAGCAACCAAGGCCCATAAATGGGTGGTGGCCGAAAGTTTGTAGGGTACCAAACCCTAACTTTTGTCCTTCCAAAAATTTGGAAACAACACATATATGTATAAAATCCCTAGGGGTACTAGCATGCGTCAAGGTGTGATCAAACACCTTCTCTTGGACCCCCTTACTAGAGGTGGCCGAAACTTCCACTAGGGAAGTTCTTGCAAATTTTCAAAGGGATGGAACAAACATACATTCAATAACCATTATGCCACAGGCGAGAGGATACTTACATCCTAGCGCTGGAAATTTCGCCTTCTTTAAATCGTAGGGTACCCTACACTTGGAGGGTATGCGAAGATCCTTTTTCTTCCAAACTTCTCCCTAGCATTCCTTGGTCTTGGTAGGGAGTAATGGCTCTTAAACTTCCCTTCTTGAACTTGCCTTAGGTTTAGAATCCTTGGATGGAATTTTCGAAAATGGAAGAAAAGGAGAAGAAGATGGTTTCGGTTTTGGAAGAGTGAGGAAGAAGATAAAAAAAAGAGGAAGTTATCTCAACTCCCTTATTTATACTTCTCTCATGAAAAGACATGTCTCTTCACTCTTACCCACTTAACAAGCATGTTCCTTTCTCCTTCTACATGAAATATTGCTTGGTTCATTGGTTATGACATGGTGAGTGCAACTATGAGGTCCAAGGTTCAATCCTTGCTTCCTCCACCTTGCACTTTCTTTTTTTTTTTAGCACCATTCATTTCCAAGCCCAATAAACCAAGCCCATCATGAAATTCATAATATGAATAATATTTTATGAATTCAGAATATTTCATAATATCCCAAAAATATTATTTCATAATATTTTTAATATTCCATTTTCATGAATATAATATTTCATGCTAATATTTCATGATAATAATATTTCATGAATATAATATTTCATGCATATAATATTTTATAGCATGTGATTGCATGAAATTTATATCATTTCATTATAACCGTTTTCATACATTGTCATGATTTTACATTGACAAATTTGGGATGTTACAATCCTCCCTCTCTTATAGAAAGTTCGTCCCGAACTTTAAACAATTCCCCAGGTATTCAGGATTGTAAAAATTGGGGTGTTACACCATTGCACAAAGTTCCATTCCCATAAAGAACGCCATTTAAAGTTATGTAACAACAATTGTTACTAAAAGTTAAATGATAACCCTTTTCATTCAAACATGAAATAGATACAATGTTCTTTATTAACGAAGGAACAAAATAACAATTATCCAATTCTAAGACACGTCCAGTAGGGATCTTTAGCAAATATGTTCCGATGGCAACAGCAGCAATCTTTGCTCTATTTCCAACTCGCAAATTCGCTTCTCCTTTGACGAGTCTTCTTCTATTCCTTAGCCCCTGTATGTCATTACATATATGTGAGCTACACCCACTATCAAGTACCCAGGTATTTGAGGAAATAGAGTGACATTCAATAACGAAGATACCTGAAGAGGATAGGGCATCGGATGCCTTCTTCTTCAAGGACTCAAGATAAACCTTGCAATTTCTTCGCCAGTGACCCTCCTTGCCACAGTGATGGCAAGTGCCTTTTGGTTTCTTTTCAGTCTTTTTGGCCTTTTTCTTCTTTCCCTTATTCTGTTCTTTGGCCTTCCTCTTAGAACCTTTCATAGAGGAATCAACTAACAGTGCTATCTTCTGATCCTGCTTTACAGAAGGCTCTACAGTCTTCAGCAGGTTGAGCAACTCAGGAATGATAGTCTCCAGTTTGTTCATCCGATAGTTCATCACAAATTGTGAATAACTTTTGGGCAAACAATGTAGAATTAAGTCAATACTTAGTTCATGATCCATTGCAAAACCGAGTGTGTTCAGTCGCTCAATGTACCCCAACATTTTTAACACAAACTGTGAGGCAGAAGTGCCTTCCTGCATCCTAGAGGTGAAGAGGAGTCTGGAGATTTCGAACCTTTCGGATCTCGCCTGCTCTTCAAACAACTCATTAAGATGGAAGATGATGGTATAAGCATCCATATGCTCATGCTACTTTTGCAGCTCAGGTACCATAGAGGCTAGCATGATGCAACTCGCAAGTTCAGAATCGGTCACATGTTTCTGATAGGCCACTAACTGGTCTGGAGTTGCACCCTCTGGAGGATGGTTGGGAAGTTGATTTTCAAGGACATAAGCAAGCTTCTCTGCCTTGAGGACTATCCTCAGGTTTCGAAGCCAGTCCATGAAGTTAGGCCCAGTCAGTTTATTGGTGTCCAAAATGGAACGCAAATTTAGAGAAGACATGATCGAGTGATTAACCTAGAAATACAAATTGAGCTTATGTGAGAAGAATGATTAAAGAATGTATCAACATACATAAATAAAATCCTATTTATTTTTCAAATTGAATAACCCTTTTTATCAATTTGGGAGATCGTAGGAATATCTCCAAATAGGTTGATATCCAACCATAGATAAGAACCACCATGGCTGTGGCCATCAAGTTGTTCTTAGCTATGAAGGTAGGTAATTATACCGATTACATATCACATATATGTAACTATCACTTTATGCTATCAACTAATTGAATGTTTGCATAAATCATTGGGTTGTTAACTCATTAACAAGTATGCAACATTATACAAGCACCCAACTGCACCTCTCTTTACACCGACCTTGGCTGTGGCACAACAAATCGATGCTTCAAGCTTAAGGCTGACCCATTAATCAAGAAATAGTTTTAATATGGTTGGAGCTCATTCAACTGTTTAGTCAGGCTTGGATGTGTCCAACAACCAAAACTAAGGATTGACCTCTGACTCCAACTATATTATACATAAACTAATTCTATGGTTTGAATATGTTGAGGTTCAAGGTGGGCATGGATGTGTCCATCAACCCAAACGAGAAACAAAACTCCGATTCTAACCATATTAATGGAAGGTATTGACCTTAATATTTTGTAAGGGGTTTTGGGTCTCATTCTTTCTTTTCTAAGCACATTCATGACATATAATTATGTCATGACTAACGATTTCCTTAATAAAGTATGTATGTGACTTAATTTATCAAGTCTCATTAATTGAATTAGGAACCGGATTTCCTAATTCTAATTTCATACTTTATTAAAGGAATTGTTTTGGGAAACAATTTCTTAAATTGTCATAATCAATTTCGGAAATAATATGTTTAAGACTTTGATTTCTCTAAATCAAATCTTATTAAATTAAGAGACATGAGTCCTTAATTTAACCACATATTATTTTCATGAAAATCACATTTAAGAAAACTATATAGGAAACCATTTTCCTAATTAATTTTGGAGACAACAATATGTAAGAGCATCACCTCTTAAATCATATTTTATTCATGGATCAGGGAGAGTCTTGATCGGTCTCCTTGACTGATCAGGGAGTATCCTGATCAGTCTGTGGACCGATCAGAATCGTTTATGCTCGATACAGAAATTGTTCTGATCGGTCTGGGGATCGAGCAGACCGATTCCTGATCGGTCACCATGACCGATTAGGGTGATTCCCACATGATTCTGTGCCATGTTGGATCGGTTGGTGGACCGATCAGTTTTCAGATAATTTTCTAAAACTCTGATATATTCCAGAAACTTCTGAAATCATTTCAAACACCCCCTTTTTTCTCAATAACCATTCTAATACACTAAGAATGTAATTCCTTTGATCCTAAAGGTGTTCCCCTTAACTAAAATTTATTTCTTCACACCATGAATCAAGAGGAAGGTCGTTTCTTATGGATTTAAAATCCCAAAACAAGTTTATATCAAGTTTGTATAAAAAACAATGCTCCAACCAATTTTACTTGATTGGAATGTCCAAGTATGTTCTTGGAACCAAATACACATGTATTATGCATTAGTTTTCCCCATACTTGGTCAAATTAATGATCATTATCTCTTCAACCTCATTATTCAATGGATGCAATATACATTTTGAATAATTTGGTTGATCCTAACATCTCACCCCATTTCTAGCAATACAAAAACATTTTGTAAGATCTTATAGATTATGTGAGATGTCCTCAAGTTGCCCAGCAATTAGGAATGACCATGAAGGGTTTTTACCATGACCCTATTGTGCACGACACATTCCCAACTCCGACCTTAAAAAGCTAAATTCACTTTCGGGGAGTGGTTTGGTGAAAATGTCCGCTAGATTAAATTTTGACTCAATATGTGAGAGTACAATATCTCCTCTAGCAACATGATCTCTGATGAAGTGATGATGCACTTCAATGTGTTTAGTCCTTGAATGGTAGACTGAATTTTTTGTAAGATTTTTGGTTCTTATGTTGTCACACAACACTTGCACACCCTTGTAAGATAATCCATAGTCCTCTATGTTGGGACTGGGTGCATGTTGACATGGATGCGGGTTCGTAATTTTAAAATTAATTACGTGTAGTGGAAGGTTTAGCATAAATAATTTCTTAAATTATTTAACCACATATCTAAGCATGTAATTTTTATCTTGTGTAGACATGATCATATTTTAAAATTTTGCAGAAATGTAAACTAATTTACGTATTACCTCGCGTAACTCAAAGGAAGGGACGAGATCCAACCGTAAGCGTCCTTTCGAAGCTCCGCCTCTATTCGCGTCCACGCCGAGTATCTTCGGGATGACTTCGTAAAGCCATGAGTTTCGTGTTCTTGAGAACTACTAGATTCTCCGAGAACGCGACGAGAAAAACCAAGAGAGAAGTCGGAAGACTAACCACAAAAGGATGGTCGGCTGGTGTGTTGGGACCGGGTGCATGTTGACAAGGATACGGGTTCGTAAAATTTTAAATTTTTACGTGCAGCGGAAGAATTAGCATAAAATAATTTCTCAAATTATTTTAACCACGTATCTAGCATGCAACCTTATGATGTGTGGACATGATCATAAATTAAAACTTTGCGGAAAAGTAAACTAATTTACTTAGTACCTCGCGTAACTTGAAGTAAGGGACGAGATCCAACCGTAGCGTCCCTTGGAAGCTCCGCCTCTATTCGCGTCCACGCCGAGTTCTCTTCGGGATGACTTCGCAAAGTCACGAGTTTTGTGCCGACGAGAACTACTAGATTCTCTAAAGGCACAACTAGAAGATCAAGAGAGAAGAAAGGAAACTAACCACCAAGAAACGGAATCTAAATTCCGGGAAGGAAGGAGTTGCGATCCGCTTCTTCTTCTTCTTCTTTGGCTCCTCCTTGGTGGATGTTGCTCACGCCAATCCCTTGGAAGGGGAGGGTGGTGCGCCGGCCCTAGGTGGAGTGGACGCCGGCCCTAGGGTGAGCAAAGGGGCGCTGGCCCTAGGAGGAAAGGAGAAGGAGAGGGAGAGATTAAGAGAGAGGGAGAGAATTAATCTCTTGATAACTCAATTTAGGAATTCAAGCCTAGCCTTGGTTCCTTTATATAGTAGTCTCTCCCTTGCCAAGTCTCCCCTTTAACAGAATTTTTTATAAGAAATTTATCCTATAAATTTTCTTATGAATTATTCCGTTTAAGCCAAGTTTTATTATAACTATCTTTATAATAAAACAAATACATCTCTCCTTTTATTATGGAATAAATTTTACAAAAAATTTATAAATTTTCTTTATTATGGAAAAATCAATTCATAATTGATTTTATAAAATTAAAATAAACCATTCCATGGATCATTTTAATTTCCATAAAATGAATAAATTTTTATAAATTTCTTTATATAAATTTCTTTATACAAATTTATTTATCCATAATTTATAAAACAAATCGCGCTAGATTTATTTTATTAATTAAACCAAATTAATTGGTTTCTCCCCTTTGTTGTGGCCGGCCAAACCAAAGAGGGTTGGCACCCTCTTTGGCCGGCCAAACCGAGCCGATCCCATCACGAATTAAACTCATTTAATTCGCCCAATAAGCCTTCAAAAGACTTAGCCATTTTAAGCTTCCGTTGCGCCTCTGATTAACTCAGATTCGACTTATTTCTCTTGATCGGAAAATCCAATTTTCAACTCGTTTTAAATCCCTCGGATTACTCGTAGTGCGTGTGACTAAATAGGCTTTCGATTTATGTTGGTCGTCTATTATCAACCAATTATATAACGATCATGAGTGGCACCTAGTAGTACATCATGACCCCCAATTAATCGAAAGATCAACGGTTGACCTTAGAAGTAATTATGAAACCCTTCAGCAGCTCTAATAAATCGTGCCTCATTCCCTTCACCATCTTATACCCACTTGGTTCAGGACATGGTCTGTGTGTGTCAGTCCCCACTAGGCTGACTATGTCACACCTAGCCCAAGTAGTGTCTTTCTCGTCCTTTGGATTTCTAATTACTCTCATGTACTTAATTAAGAGACTCATACTCTAAACATGATATGCCCTGGCCAGAGGCTTTGAGTAACAATCCGACGATAGGCCTGGGTATACATCTTCTCGCAAGGAGTGGTGAATCCTTTGTAGGCTGTTCAAACATCTTCAGGCACTTCGGCTTATACCCAACCATCCTGGGTCCACACCTCCTTGGAGATGCTTGCTTAAGATGTTAAAGTATAAGTCTCCATGACCAAGATGACTTCAACACCGCAAGTCAAAGGAACATCGCTCTTAAGCTGCGGTAATAACTTCACTGACATGTCTATGTATAGACTACCATGTGAAGTTTTACAGTCAGTCACTCCAATGAACTAGTTCCCTTAACTAGCATCCATGTTTATCTCCGGACATCCCAATGTCACCAGCCAGTGAGAATCAGCTGATTAGAGAATAACCCATGTTAGTCTCAACAGAATTGATAGTGTCCATTTTTATCAATTCATCGACTAGGGATATTTTCAATACTTCACAATTGCACATTTAGAGATAATCACTAGTTGTGATCCCATCACAAATTCTCTTATGCTGTGAATTGTATTGCGGACATTCAGTAGATGAGTTTAAGATCCCAATCAAATACACAAGCATGTATACTCAAATAGTGAATTATCATTTATTAAAATAAATGTTTACAATCATAAGGCGATTGCCTTAGGACACTTCTCTCATATCACTAACATGGTGCTCCTTCTTGGGGCTGGTTGGCGCACGGCAAGAAGGGGAGAAGAGAAGGAGAGAAAGAGAGGGAGAGAGCCTATGCCTTCATCTATATGATACTCACCTAAGCCTTGCCTTGGGTCCATTATATAGTGGTCTCTCAACCATCAAGCCTCTCAAATATGGAATAACATATTCTATCATGCCAAGTTTGATTTTATATCATGGTTAAAATTATATTTTAATTCATGATAAAAATCAATCAAGTCTCTTCTCTCCTATGGAATAAATTTCCTTATCATGGTAAATCAATCCATGATTGATTTTATAAAATAAACCAATCCATGGTTCATTTTAATTTCCATAAAAAATTAACCAAACCTTGGTTTATTATATAAAAATTTATACCATCCATAATTTTATAAAACAAACCACACATGGTTTATTTTATAAATTGAACCAAAAACTTGGTTCTATCCCTTTGTTGTGGCCGGCCAAAAAAGATGATGGAGGCCCTCTTTGACCGGCCCATCCAAGTCAAGCCCCAATGAATTAAACTTATTTAATTCATCTATTAAGTCTTCAAAAGACTTAGCCATTTTACGCTTCCGTTGCGTCTCTGAAAAATTCAGATTCGACTTATCGTTTGGCTCAACCAAACATAATCTCACTTGATTGAAAAATCCAATTTTCAACTCGTTTTAAATCCCTTAGATTACTCATAGTGTGTGTGACTAAATAGGCTTCCAATTTATGTTGGTCGTCTATAATTAATCAATTATAGAACGATCATGAGTGGCACCTAGTAGTACATCATGATCCCCCAATTAATCGAAAGATCAACGATTGACGTCAGAAACAATTCTGAAACCCTTCAGCAGCTATAATGAATCGTGCCCCATTCCCTTCACCATCTTATACCCACTTGGTTCAGGACATGGTCTATGTGTGTCAGTCCCCACTAGGCTGACTACGTCACACCTAGCCCAAGTAACATTTTCTCGTCCTACGGATTCTAATTACTCTCATATATTTAAGAGATTCATACTCTGAACATGTCATACTCTGGCGAGAGGATTCAAGTAACAATCCGACGATAGGCCTCGGGTATACATCTCCTCGCAAGGAGTGGTGAATCCTTTGTAGGCTGTTCAAACATCTTCGGGCACTTCGGCTTATACCCAATCATCCTGTGTCCACACCTCCTTCGAGATGATTGCTTAAGATGTCAAAGTATAAGTCTCCATAACCAAGATGACTTGAACACCGCATGTCAAAGGAACATCGCACTTAAGCTGCAGTAAGAACTTAACTGACATATCTATATGTAGAGTACCATATGAAGTTTTACAGCCAGTCACTCCAATGAACTAGTTCCCTTAACTAACATTCATGTTTATCTCCGGACATCTCAATGTCACCAGCCAGTGAGAATCGGCTGATTAGAGAATAACCCATGCTAGTCTTAACAGAATTGATAGTGTCCGTATTTATCAATTCATCGACTAGGGACAATTTCAATACTTCACAATTGCACATGTAGAGATAATCACTAGTTATGAATTCATCACAAATTCTCTCATGCTGTGAATTGTATTGCGGACATTCAGTAAATGAGTTTAAGATCTCAATCAAATACCAAACATGTATACTCAAATAGTGAATATTTATTTATTAAAATAAATGATTACAATCATAAGGTGATTGCCTTAGGACACTTCTCTCATATCACTAACAAACTCCCACTTGGCCTAATGCCAATCGCTATGGTACCCAATACCGCAGGCTCTAACATGACCCTCAAACTTGCTTTGAGGCAAGGCCTTAGTTAAAGGATCCGCTAAATTCCTTTCAGTGGGAATTTTCTCAATTTGTATATCATTCCTACTTATAATCTCTCTGATCAGATGATAGCGGCGAAGCACATGCTTGGATCGCTGATGAGACCTTGGTTCCTTCGCTTGTGCAATAGCTCCATTGTTGTCACAGTAAACCGGTATTGCTTCATCAATGGTTTGAACCACACCAAGTTCTGAGACAAACTTCTTGATCCAGACTGCTTCCTTTGCTGCTTCCAAAACCGCAATATATTTCGCTTCCATGGTAGAATCTGCTACGGTGTCTTGCTTGGAACTCTTCCAACTTATTGCGCCTCCATTCAAAATAAATATGTATCCGGACTTAGATTTGGAGTCATCCTTATCTGTCTTGAAACTGGCATCTGTATACCCATGTATTACCATATCACCTTCTCCATATATTAGGAACACATCCTTAGTCCTTCTTAAGTACTTGAGGATTGTCTTGACAGCCGCCCAATGAGCCATTCCTGGATCAGACTGGTATCTTCTTGTGACACTCAGAACATACGATACATCGGGCCTAGTACATAACATAGCATACATGATAGATCCTATCGCGGATGCATAAGGAATCTTATTCATGCAAATCCTCTCGTCTTCTGTGCGCGGACACATAGACTTCGAAAGGTTGATCCCATGCCTGATGGGAAGGTAACCTT
Source organism: Boesenbergia rotunda (assembly GCA_024364735.1). Classification (NCBI taxonomy): domain Eukaryota; kingdom Viridiplantae; phylum Streptophyta; class Magnoliopsida; order Zingiberales; family Zingiberaceae; genus Boesenbergia; species Boesenbergia rotunda. The sequence continues at coordinate 578,471 of JAGFNQ010001903.1, read as the reverse complement.
TCTTGGATTCCGACATGCTAAACCTTTCTAGCACTCAGTCTATAAATGTTGACTGCGAAAGACCAAGCAACCATTTTGATCTATTTCTATATATTCTAATCCTAAGGATATAGGTTGCTTCTCCCAGGTCTTTCATGGAGAATGTTTTGGACAACCAAATTTTAACTGACTGTAAGACTGATATATCATTTCCTATAAGCAATATGTCATCGACATATAACACTAGGAATACGACTGCACTCCCACTAACCTTCTTGTACACACAAGGTTCGTCAGGATTTTGTGAGAAATCAAACTTTTTGATTGTCTCATCAAAATGGATGTTCCAGCTCCTGGATGCTTGCTTTAGTCCATATATGGATCGTTGAAGCTTGCATACTTTGGTTTTATTAACCGATGTGAAACCTTCAGGTTGTATCATGTATACATCATCAAGCAGGTTTCCATTAAGGAAAGCTGTTCTCAAATCCATTTGCCATATCTCATAATCATAATGAGCTGCTATGGCCAGGAGCATCCGAATGGATTTAAGCATAGTTACTGGCGAATAGGTTTCGTCATAATCAATTCCTTGTTTTTGACGATATCCTTTTGCCACTAATCTAGCCTTAAAGGTAACAACATTACCTTCCATGTCGGTTTTCTTCTTGAAAACTCACTTGCACCCTATGGGCTTAATCCCTTCAGGTGGGTTAACCAAGTCCCATACTTGATTTTTGTATATGGAATCCATTTCCGACTTCATGGCTTCAAGTCATTTATCCCTTTCTGAATTTTTCAGAACATCTTCATAACTGATAGGTTCGTCATCATTAATGAGTAACACGTTATTCTATTCACTTATGAGAAATCCGTATCTCTCTGGAATATTGCGTGTCCTATCAGACCTACGATGAAGTGGTATTGTTTAAGGTTCAACTGATAGCTTATCATTATGAGTTATTGGTTGTGGGTCTAGACTAGGTGTCTCTGTAATGTGTATTGGAGTTTCTTGAATTTCTTCAAGTTTAATGCTACTCCCACTGTTTTCTTGTAAAAGAAATTCTTTTTCTAGAAATACAGCATGCGTTGAAACAAACACCTTTTGTTCCAAGGGATGATAGAATTGGTAACTTTTCATTTCCTTAGGGTATCCAATAAATAGACATTTATCAGACTTAGCATCCAATTTTTCTGATACAGCCCGCTTTACATAAGCAGGACAACTCCATATCTTTAGGTGAGATAAATGAAGTTTCTTACTATTCCACGTCTCATATGGAGTAGTACAGACTACCTTGGTCGGGTCTCTGTTTAGTAAGTAAACAGCTATCTTAAGCGCATAGCCCCAAAAGGATTTTGGAAGAGTTGCATGATTCATCATAGATCTAACCATGTCCATCAAGGCTCGGTTACGCCTCTCAGATACACAATTATGTTGTGGTGTATATGGCGGAGTCCATTGAGACAATATCCTATTGTCCCTAAGATAATCTTGAAACTCTTGACTTAAGTATTCACCACCCCTATCGGATCGAAGTATCTTAATACTTTTACCAAGCTGTTTCTCTACTTCACTTCTGAACTCTTTGAATTTCTCAAAAGCTTCAGATTTTTGTTTCTGTAATGATCCGTAAAATTTTCTCAATATTTTCTTTAAAATATTGATCATGCCTAGATAGATTCTCGAGGAACATAGGGATACTAGTAGGAACCTTAGCATGATTATCCATGATTTTCTATATGGAATAAGAAGCTAAGTACTAATGGGCCTTACATGGGCTTTTCTAGTACCATGGTTATTAGTGGATCTTAGGTATAATTTAATATAAATAGAAATGGGTTTCAATTGGGAATATTAGCATGGCTATTGGTGGGCCTTAGGGGGCATTGCCGAAAATAAAAAAAAAATAAAATAAAATAAAAATAAAGTGCATGCACCAAGGATTGAACCTTAGACCTAACGTATCATCATGCATGTACTAACCAATTCACCTAGCAAGGGAGTGCTAGTGGAAAAGGAAGAGGATTTTAGTTGAGGCTAAAGGAAGTGAAGGGTCACCATGAGAGGAGGCATCATGTCTCTTCACTTGCCCCCTTCATTTGGGTATAAAAGGAGTAGGTGAGAAAGGAAGAGACATTGGAGTTACTCTTCTTCTTCTCTTCTTCCACTAAGGCTATTCCTCTCCCTCTTCTTCCTTCTTCTAGTCGAAACCCACAAGTGTTTGTCTCCCTTAGAAAAGCTTCACAAAGGACTCCATCTTCAAGATCTAAGAGCTTCCTACAAGGCTACAAGGGCTAGGGGTGGTCTAGGGTCATGGAGGTTTTCTTTTGGCTTCTCTATTCAAGGTGATAATCAAGATAAACCAAGGTAAGACTTCCTCACCTGTGGTATAATGGTTTATGTTGTTTATCATGATTTAAGATGTTGTTTGGGATTTATGTTGAGAAAACAAAGGATTAAGGCTTCTAAGATTTTCTGCCAAGCATGTTTTTGGGGCTAAGATGATGTTAAAAACCCCTCTTATGTTTTCTAATGTTTACTCATGATATGTTAAGCATAAAAGTATGATTTGGGGAATTTTGTAGCACCCTAAAACCCCTTTAGGGTTTCGGCCACCATCCATGTACCATGGTTAGGTTTAAAATTTAACCCTTCAAGCATGGTTAGTAGGTTTTCTATGATATAATGGATATTAATGGTGACTTATATGAATTTTCCTATGGACTTATTACCCTTCTAGGGTTTCGGCCAATGCATGATTTAGGGCTAGGACTTAGGGTTAAATCCAATCAAGGGTTCAAAGGGCTTTCTATGGCATTGTATGTAATGTATGGGCTTTCTTTTACTTATGGAACCTTTCATGTTGAATTGAATAATGGGGCCTTCTCCTATGGAACTTTCGGCCAAGACCATGATTTAGGGTTTGGGTTGGGTTAAGGTTTCAAGGATACTTGTTTATGGTTTACTATGATGTATGTATAGGTTTAAGCATGTTGTAAGAACTTTTATGTTACCTAAAACCCTAGCTTTATGTGTTATATATCATGACTTGTATGTTTAGGTTATGTGCTATGTTCATTCATGAATGTATGTGATATAGAATAATGCATGTATGATGTTAAATGCCTATAATAGATATATGGTTATGAAGGTCTATGCATGTTCTATGATGAATGTCATGAACCTAAGTTATGTTTAAGGCCATGAACCTAAGTAGTATGTATCATGTTCATATGAATCTTACCATGCATGCTCTATGAGGGATACTATGATTATGTATGCTAGATGATATGTACCATGTATGAAATGCATGTTTATCTTATGTACCATGATCATGCAAGCTTTATGAACCAAGATGATGTTTATGCCTGGAGGCATAATTATGTATGTATGTCATGTTTATGAATGAAGATGATGAATGAAGATAATGATTATGCCTTTAAGGCATCATGATGTTATGCATTAAGTATGAATGATGAAATGCCAAGTATGCTTTATGTCATGATAAGGGATGGGAACCTTAAGAACGCCTCGGTTCTGGAACTACCATAGCTGTTCCTACTCTTATGCTATGCTTCATGAAACAAGATTATGTTTATGCTATGTATGTTCTATGAATGATGAAGCATCCAGAGATATTTTACTTTAATATGCATGGGCTTGTACCGGACCGGAGTAAGGGTCCAAGGGATGGGCACCTTAAGAACGCCTTGGTTCTGGACTACCGTAGCTGTCCACGGTTCTGTGTAACGCCCCAAAATTCCCATTTTTAGTTCTTAAAGTCCTTAGAATTATTTAAAAATGGTTTAGAAATATTCTAGATATTTTTAGGAATTTTTAGAATATTTTTATGGAATTTTCCGAGTCCGTTTGGTATTTTAAAAAAAAAAGAAAGGAAAAAAAAAAAGGAAAAACCACTTAAGGGCAGCAGGGGGGTTCGAAGCCGCAACCTACACGAAACCAGGCAAGCGCGCGACCAGCCAGGCTAGGGTATCAAGCACAGCAAAGGGTGGAGAGACTTATATTTAAGGTGTAGTTAGGTCGATCCGCCCCCATAAGTATAAATAGATAAGTTAAGAGAGGAAATTAGAATTTTTGGTTTTCCTCTTCCTCACCCTAGCCGCGCGACATCCTTCCCCTCTCACGCACGCACGCCAACACCAAGCCCTTTCTCTCCTCTTCCAAGGGGCGCTGGCCAAGGAGGGATCAAGGAAAGCGGAGCGTTGCGTTCGTCTCGACGAGGAGAACGCGTAGGCGCGAAGAATTCTCCGAGATCTCAAGTTTCTCCCGAGTCCTAGACGTCAATCTTGGTTGTAAGTCCAAGATATCAAAGTAAGTACTGCTCACCTACAGTAAGAGGCGGTTTTTCCGCAAGAATTTCCTTTAAAAGTTTTTAAAAGAGATATTTCCTTTAGTTTAAGATTTTTCATGTGATCTTAGTTCATTATATGATTATATATGTTTGATTAAGTACCCTATGTGAGTTTAGGGTCCAAGAAAAGCTATGAGAAAAGAAAAGAGAAGATAAAGATAAGAAAAGAAAAGGCCAAGGCCTTAAGAAATCCCCAAAAGTCAAGACTTAGGGATTTTAGCACGCAAGGTGCTCCAGAAAATGCCAAGGCATTTACAGATAAGAAAGAAAAGAAAGAAAAGCTATTTTATTTTCTAAGGCCAGTACCCGGCGTCCAAGGGCGTCGTTAAAGAAATCCAGGTATCCAATTCCAAGGTCTTGGCCCTGGTAGACCAAGGTCTGCTCTATTAGGATTGGTGGCTCGCTACCCCAACCTTTTAGGGAACGCGCATATGAGATGGTACTTACGTCTTCAGTGGATCCAAGTGATTATTATTTTCAAGTATATGCTTTAGCAAAGTTTCGAAAGTTTAAGAAAGTTTTCAAGAGTTAAAGAATAGCTAAAGTTTCAAGTTGAGCCAAGAAAAGTAAATTGAGATTTATTATTGCTTGAGTATGCATGTTTTGAGTTATACATGTTCTTAGTTCTCTTTCAAGCATATTAGTATCTCATATGATTTTCAGTTTGATCTAGAAGCATGTTTGCACATTTCGAGATTTTGTGAGCTAGATAGTACTTACTAAGCTTTTTGCTTACTAGTTGCATTTCCTCTTACTGCAGATAAAGGTAAAGGCAAGCAATTCTGAAGGAAGGCGACGAGGCGGTGCTGAGTAAAGTGTGTGTGGTGGCTGATTTTGGAGAGATCTTTGAGACGAGACAATTTAGTTATTTGAATTACAATGTTATAGTTTATTCAAATTTCAAGTTCTTGCTTTATGGAGTTTAGCGAACATTTAAGCTTTGAATAGTTTTACATGCTCAATTTCTTAGAGTGAAGATTCCATGTCATTTCATTTAGCATATATATCCTTATGATGGCATTGGATGAGTAGAAGTGTGAGTAGTTGGAAATATTGATACTTTGTTAGAAATATAGATGCATGTACCAAGATAGTATTAATTTCTCTTTGAATCAAGTTCTATTGCTTAAATATGTTTAGAAGAGTTGCATTCACATTTCATAATGCTTTAGCAAGGTTATAGAACATGTATTTGGTGTTATGAATGCATAGGAGTCAAGATTGGTACAAACTCTAATGTTAAAGTTCGTATAAACTTGAATAGCTTATTTTCTTCCGCAAAAGTCCTAATTTCAAGTTTATGGATTCATTTTGATTGGCTAAATTGATTGGAAAACTGGCCTAGAGTATAGAAATGGTGTAATGAATCTATTTGGCTCGAAAGTATAGGTTTGGTGGAGTTTTGAAGCAAGTGCCGAAATCTGAAAATTCTGTTTTCAGGCTTATCAGTCGACTGATACAGTATCAGTCGACTGATACCCGAAAGTTGAGTTGGGCGAGGCAAGTTTCAATAAGTTTCATCTTAGGAGTTTTTGAGAAAGAAAGTGTGACATGTTATCATGCATGACTACTTAAGTTAGAATATCATTCTTAGATGAATTTAAAAGAAAAAAAAAGATTTCCGCATTTTTTTTTCTTCAGTCGTGCATTAGAGTCGAGAAGTAGACAGAAGTAACGATCCGTCTAAGGCAGGAGAAGGCGGGTCGCTACATTCTGGGACTACCGTAGATGTCCAACAGGGATGGACAGCTTAAGAACGCCTCGATTTTTAGAAATACAGTAGCTGTTCCTACCCTAGTAGGTCAAGACTAACTACCTTGTATTTACTTAGGGATGCACGCATATGATGTATGTGTTGTTAGTGATATGAGAGAAGTGTCCTAAGGCAATCGCCTTATGATTGTAAAACATTTATTTTAATAAATGATAATTCACTATTTGAGTATACATGCTTGTGTATTTGATTGGGATCTTAAACTCATCTACTGAATGTCCGTAATACAACTCATAGCATAAGAGAATTTGTGATGGGATCACAACTAGTGATTATCTCAAAATGCGCAAATGTGAAGTATTGAAAATATCCCTAGTCGATGAATTGATAAATACGGACACTATCAATTCTGTTGAGACTAGCATGGGTTATTCTCTAATCAGCTGATTCTCACTGGCTGGCGACATTGGGATGTCCGGAGATAAACATGGATGCTAGTTAAGGGAACTAGTTCATTGGAGTGACTAGCTGTAAAACTTCATATGGAATCTATATAGAAATGTCAATGAAGTTCTTACTGCGGCTTAAGTGCGATGTTCCTTTGACTTGCGGTGTTCAAGTCATCTTGGACATGGAGACTTATACTTTAACATCTTAAGCAAGCATCTCCAAGGAGGTGTGGACCCAGGATGATTGGGTATAAGCCGAAGTGCCCGAAGATGTTTGAACAGCCTACAAAGGATTCACCACTCCTTGCGAGGAGATGTATACCCAGGCCTATCGTCGGATTGTTACTCAAAGCCTCTGGCCAGAGCATATCATGTTTAGAGTGCGAGTCTCTAAAATACATGAGAGTAATTAGAAATCCAAAGGACGAGAAAGATACTACTTGGGCTAGGTGTGACGTAGTCAGTCTAGTGGGGACTGACACAAACAGACCATGTCCTGAACCAAGTGGGTATAAGATGGTGAAGGGAATGAGGCACGATTCATTAGAGCTGCTGAAGGGTTTCAGAATTCTCTCTGAGGTCAACCGTTGATCTTTCGATTAATTGGGGGTCATGATGTACTACTAGGTGCCACTCATGATCGTTCTATAATTAGTTGATTATAGACGGCCAACATAAATCGAAAGCCTATTTAGTCACACGCACTACGAGTAATCCGAGGGATTTAAAACGAGTTGAAAATTGGATTTTCCAATCAAGAGAAATAAGTCGAATCTGAATTAATCAGAGGCGCAATGGAAGCTTAAAATGGCTAAGTCTTTTGAAGGCTTATCGGGCGAATTAAATGAGTTTAATTCGCGATCGGTTCGGCCCGGTTTGGCCGGCCAAAGAGGGTGCCAAACCCCTTTGGTTTGGCCGGCCACAATAAAGGGGATAAACCAATTTATTTGGTTTAATTAATAAAATAAATCTAGCGTGATTTGTTTTATAAAATTATGGATAAATAAATTGATATATAAAGAAATTTATATAAAGAGATTTATAAAGAAATTTGTAGAAATTTATTCTTTTTATGGAAATTAAAATGAACCATGAATTGGTTTAATTTTAATTTATAAAATCAATTATGAATTGATTTTTCCATGATAAGAAAATTTTATACAAATTTTATTCCATAATTAAAAAGAGAGAGGGATTTGTTTTATATGGATAAATAAATTTGTATAAAGAAATTTATATAAATAAATTTATAGAAATTTATTCTTTTTATGGAAATTAAAATGATCCATGGAATGGTTTATTTTAATTTTATAAAATCAATTATGAATTGATTTTTCCATAATAAGAAAGTTTATAAATTTCTTATAAAATTTATTCCATAATAAAAGAAGAGAAAGTATTTGTTTTATTATAAAGTTAGTTATAATAAAACTTGGCTTAAACGGAATAATTAATAAGAGAATTTATAGGATAAATTTCTTATGAAAAATTCCGTTAAAGAGGAGACTTGGCAAGGGAGAAGCAACTATATAAAGGAACCAAAGGCAAGCCCTTAATTCCAATCAATTAATCAAGAGATTGTTGCTCTCTCTCTCTCTCTACACGCCTCTCTCTCTCTAGGGCCGGCGCCTCTCTCTCTAGGGCCGGCTCTTTCTCTCTCCTCCCCTAGGGCCGGCGCAACTCCCAAGGTGGGCGTGAGCTTCTTCCACCAAGAAGACCCCGAAGAAGAAGAAGCGGATAGCGTCTCCTTCCTTCCCTTCCCGGAATTTGGATTCCGATTCTTGGTGGTTAGTTTCCTATTTTTCTTTTGATCTTCTAGTTGTGCCAATAGAGAATCTAGTAGTTCTCATCGGCACAAAACTCGTGACTTTGCGAAGTCATCCCGAAGAGAACTCGGCGTGGACGCGAATAGAGGCGGAGCTTCCAAGGGACGCTACGGTTGGATCTCGTCCCTTACTTCGAGTTACGCGAGGTACTTAGTAAATTAGTTTACTTTTTCCGCAAAGTTTTAATTTATGATTATGTCCACACACCATAAGGTTGCATGCTAGATACGTGGTTAAAATAATTTAAGAAATTATTTTATGCTAATTCTTCCGCTGCACGTAAAAATTTAAAATTTTACGAACCCGTATCCTTGTCGACATGCACCCGGTCCCAACAGTGGTATCAGAGCCGGTTAGTGTTCGACATAATCATATAATTGTTTTGTGGAAAACTTTGTCATGATCTCAATTTCGGAAAAAATTTTCAATTATGGAAACTTTCAAATTATAATAAATTTTAGATTTAGGAATTTCAAAGTTTGGAAATCCTCATGAAATTTCGCAAACGTTTGAAATTTTCTAGTTTCTGAAATTTTATAATAATTGTGAAAACTTCCCATCTTTGGAAACTTTCCAATTTTGGAAATTTTTCTATTTTAGAAATTTTCCAATCTTGGAAATATGTAAGTTTTCTTTGTACCAGAAACTTACAATTATTCTGAAAACCTATTATGAAATCTCGCAATTTTGGGCACTTTCTTTCAAGAAAGTCTAGACAAATTCATGGACAGTTAATTGACAATTAAATTTGAATTGGTTTTTAAATTGACAACAAAATTCTTTATTTTGGATTGAGCCTCGGGGAGCCGTCCAATTTAAAGTTAGTTGTTGTAATTTAATTTCCCAATTTTTAATTGAAATTGTCATGTTTGATTTGGATTGAGCCTCGGGGAGCCGTCCAATTGGATTTACAACAAATTACTTTTCTTTGGGTATCTGAGCCTCGGGGAGCCACCCTTAGAAAACAATTTATTGTAATTAATTAAATCCATGAATAAAATATGTTTGAAGAGGTGATGCTCTTACATATTGTTGTCTCCAAAATTAATTAGGAAAATGGTTTCCTATAGAGTTTTCTTTAATGAGATTTTCATGAAAATAATATTTAGTTGAATTAAGGGATTTGTCTCTTAATTTAATAAGACTTGATTTAGAGAAATCAAAGTCTTGAACATATTATTTCCGAAATTAATTATGACAATTTAGGAAATTGTTTCCCAAAACAATTCCTTTAATTAAGTATGAAATTGGAATTAGGAAATCCGGTTCCTAATTCAATTAATGAGACTTGATAACTTAAGTCACATACATACTTTATTAAGGAAATCGTTAGTCATGACATAATTCTATGTCATGAATGTGCTTAGAAAAGAAAGGATGAGACCCAAAACCCCTTACAAAATATTAAGGCCAACACCTTCCATTAATATGGTTAGAATCGGAGTTTTGTTTCTCATTTGGGTTGATGGACACATCCATGCCCGACTTGAACCTCAACATGTTCAAACCATGGAATTAGTTTATGAATAATATAGTTGGAGTCAGAGGTCAATCATTAGTTTTGGTTGTTGGACACATCCAAGCCTGACTAAGCGGTTGAATGAGCTCCAACCATATTAAAACTATTTCTTGATTAATTGGTCAGCCTTAAGCTTGGAGCATCGATTTGTTGTGCCATAGCCAAGGTCGATGTAAAGAGAGGTGCAGTTGGGTGCTATGTATATTGTTGCATACTTGTTAATGAGTTAACAACCCAATGATTTATGCAACATTCAATTAGTTGATAGCATAATGTGATAGTTACATATATGTGATATGTAATCGGTATAATTACCTACCTTCATAGCTAAGAATAACTTGATGGCCACAGCCATGGTTGTTCTTATCTATGGTTGGATATCAACCTATTTGGAGATGTTCCTACATCTCCCGAATTGATAAAAAGGGTTATTCAATTTGAAAAATAAATAGGATTTTATTAATGTATGTTGATACATTCTTAATCATTCTTCTCATATAAGCTCAATTTGTATTTCTAGGATAATCACTCGATCATGTCTTCTCTGAATTTGCGTTCCATTTTGGACACCAATAAACTAACTGGGCCAAACTTCATGGACTGGCTTCGAAACCTGAGGATAGTCCTCGAGGGAGAGAAGCTTGCTTATGTCCTTGAAGAACAACTTCCCAACCGTCCTCCTGAAAATGCAACTCCAGACCAGTTTCCTGAGTTGCTTAACCTGCTGAAGACTGTAGAGCCTTCTGTGAAGCAGGATCAAAAGATGGTACTGTTAGTTGGTTCCTCGAAGAAAGGTTCTAAGAGGAAGGCCAAAGAACAAAATAAGGGAAAGAAGAAAAAGGCCAAAAAGACTGAAAAGAAAGCAAAAGGAACTTGCCATCATTGTGGCAAGGAGGGTCACTGGCGAAGAAACTACAAGGTTTATCTTGAGTCCTTGAAAGAGAAGGCATCTGATGCCCCATCCTCTTCAAGTATCTTCGTTATTGAATGTCACTCTATTTCCTCAAACACATGGGTACTTGATACTGGGTGTAGCTCACATATATGTAATGACATACAAGGGCTAAGGAATAGAAGAAGACTCGTCAAGGGAGAAGCGAATTTGCGAGTTGGAAATGGAGCAAAGATTGCTGCTGTTGCCATCGAAACATATTTGCTAAACTCCCGACTGGACGTGTCTTAGAATTGGATAATTGTTATTTCGTTCCATCGTTAATAAAGAACATTGTATCTATTTCATGTTTAAATGAAAAGGGTTATCATTTAACTTTTAGTAATAATTGTTGTTACATAACTTTAAATGACATTCTTTAAGGGAATGGAACTTTGGGCAATGGTATCTACACGTTAGATTTATCCGGTGACGTTTTCAATATCGAAGTTAGCAACAAACATGCTAGAATAGATAATCGAATAGACTCCTACACATGACATTGTCGTCTTGGCCATGTAAGTAAGAAACGCATGACCAAATTACACCGATGTGGAATTTTGGAATCATTTGAACCCGATTTATTTGATACATGCGAATCATGCTTAAAAGGCAAGATGACCAAATTATCCTTTTCTAGAAAAGGTAATCTAGTGGGAGAATTGCTTGGTTTAATACATACTGATGTATGTGGACCAATGTCAACTCCTGCACAAGGAGGCTATAGCTACTTCATCACCTTTATCGATGATCACTCACGATTCGGGTATGTGTTCTTGATGAAACACAAATCTGAAGCTTTTGAGAAATTCAAAGAATTCAGAAATGAAGTAGAGAAACAGCTTGGCAAAAGTATTAAAATACTTCGATCCGATCGGGGTGGTGAATACTTAAGTCAAGAGTTTCAAGATTATCTTAGGGACAATGGGATATTGTCCCAATGGACTCCGCCGTATACACCACAGCATAATGGTGTATCTGAGAGGCGCAACCGAACCTTGATGGACATGGTTAGGTCAATGATGAATCATGCAACTCTTCCAAAATCCTTTTGGGGCTATGCACTTAAGACAGCTGTTTACTTGCTAAACAGAGTCCCGACCAAGGTAGTCTCTACTACTCCATATGAGATATGGAATAGTAAGAAACCCCACTTAACTCACCTTAAGATATGGGGTTGTCCTGCTTATGTGAAGCGGATTGTATCAGACAAATTGGATGCTAAGTCTGATAAATGTCTATTTATTGGATACCCTAAGGAAACGAAGGGTTACCAATTCTATCATCCCTTGGAACAAAAGGTGTTTGTTTCAAGGCATGCTGTATTTCTAGAAAAAGAATTTCTTTTACAAGAAAACAGTGGGAGTGGCATTGAACTTGATGAAGTTCAAGAAACTCCAATAGACATAACAGAGACACCTAGTCTAGACCCACAACCAATAACTCATAATGATGAGCTATCAGTTGAACCTAAAACTACACCACCTCTTCGTAGATCTGATAGGACACGCAATATTGCAGAGAGATATGGATTGCTCATAAGTGAATCGAACGACGATGAACCTATCAGTTATGAAGATGTTCTGAAAAATTCAGAAAGGGACAAATGGCTTGAAGCCATGAAGTCGGAAATGGATTCCATGTACGAAAACCAAGTATGGGACTTGGTTAACCCACCTGAAGGGATTAAGCCCATAGGGTGCAAGTGGGTTTTCAAGAAGAAAATCGACATGGAAGGTAATGTTGTTACCTTTAAGGCTATATTAGTGGCAAAAGGATATCGTCAGAAACAAGGAATTGATTATGACGAAACCAATTCACCAGTAGCTATGCTTAAATCCATTCGGATGCTCCTAGCCATAGCAGCTCATTATGATTATGAGATATGGCAAATGGATGTGAAAACAGCTTTCCTTAATGGAAACCTGCTTGAGGATGTATACATGATACAACCTGAAGGTTTCACATCGGTTGATAAAACCAAAGTATGCAAGCTTCGACGATCCATATATGGACTGAAGCAAGCATCTAGGAGCTGGAATATCCGTTTTGATGAGACAATCAAAAAGTTTGATTTCTCACAAAATCCAGACGAACCTTGTGTGTACAAGAAGGTTAGTGGGAGTGCAGTCGTATTTCTAGTATTATATGTCCATGACATATTACTTATAGGAAACGATATATCAGTCTTACAGACAGTTAAAATTTGGTTGTCCAAAACTTTCTCCATGAAAGACCTGGGAGAAGCAACCTATATCCTTGGGATTAGAATCTATAGAGATAGATCAAAACGGTTGCTTGGTCGTTCACAGTCTACATATATAGACCGAGTGCTAAAAAGGTTTAGCATATCGGAATCCAAGAAAGGTTACCTTCCCATAAGACATGGGATCAACCTTTCAAAGTCTATGTGTCCGCGCACAGAAGACGAGAGGATTTGCATGAACAAGATTTCCTATGCATCCGCGATTGGATCTATCATGTATGCTATGTTGTGTACTAGGCCCGATGTATCGTATGCTTTGAGCATCACAAGTAGATACCAGTCGGATCCAGGAATGGATCATTGGGTGGCTGTTAAGACAATCCTTAAGTACTTAAGAAGAACTAAGGATGTGTTCCTAATATATGGAGAAGGAGATATGGTAATACGTGGGTATACAGATGCCAATTTCCAGACAGATAAGGATGACTCCAAATCTCAGTCTGGATACGTATTTACTTTGAATGGAGGCACAATAAGTTGGAAAAGATCCAAACAAGACACCGTAGCAGATTCTACCACGGAAGCGGAATATATCGCAGCTTCGGAAGCAGTAAAGGAAGCAGTCTGGATCAAGAAGTTCGTATCCGAACTTGGTGTGGTTCCAACCATTGATGAAGCAGTGCCGGTTTACTGCGAAAACAATGGAGCTATTGCACAAGCAAAGGAACCAAGGTCTCATCAGAGATCCAAACACGTGCTTCGCCGCTATCATCTGATCAGAGAGATTATAAGTAGGAATGACATACAAATTGAGAAAATTCCCACTGAAAGGAATTTAGCGGATCCTTTAAGGCCTTACCTCAGAGCAAGTTTGAGGGTCATGTTAGAGCCTGTGGTATTGGATACCGTAGCGATTGGCATTAGGCCAAGTGGGAGTTTGTTAGTGATATGAGAGAAGGGTCCTAAGGCAATCGCCTTATGATTGTAAAACATTTATTTTAATAAATGATAATTCACTATTTGAGTATACATGCTTGTGTATTTGATTGGGATCTTAAACTCATCTACTGAATGTCCGCAACACAACTCACAGCATAAGTGAATTTGTGATGGGATCACAACTAGTGATTATCTCTAAATGCGCAAATGTGAAGTATTGAAAATATCCCTAGTCGATGAATTGATAAATACAGACACTATCAATTCTATTGAGACTAGCATGGGTTATTCTCTAATCAGCTGATTCTCACTGGCTGGTGACATTGGGATGTCCGGAGATAAACATGGATGCTAGTTAAGGGAACTAGTTCATTGGAGTGACTAGCTGTAAAACTTCATATGGAATCTATATAGAAATGTCAATGAAGTTCTTACTGCGGCTTAAGTGCGATGTTCCTTTGACTTGCGGTGTTCAAGTCATCTTGGACATGGAGATTTATACTTTAACATCTTAAGCAAGCATCTCCAAGGAGGTGTGGACCCAGGATGATTGGGAATAAGCCGAAGTGCCTGAAGATGTTTGAACAGCCTACAAAGGATTCACCACTCCTTGCGAGGAGATGTATACCCAGTCCTATCGTCGGATTGTTACTCAAAGCCTCTGGCCAGAGCATATCATGTTTAGAGTACGAGTCTCTAAAATACATGAGAGTAATTAGAAATCTAAAGGACGAGAAAGATACTAGTTGGGCTAGGTGTGACGTAGTCAGTCTAGTGGGGACTGACACAAACAGACCATGTCCTGAACCAAGTGGGTATAAGATGGTGAAGGGAATGAGGCACGATTCATTAGAGCTGCTGAAGGGTTTCAGAATTCTCTCTGAGGTCAACCGTTGATCTTTCGATTAATTGGGGGTCATGATGTACTACTAGGTGCCACTCATGATCATTCTATAATTAGTTGATTATAGACGGCCAACATAAATCGAAAGCCTAATTAGTCACACGCACTACGAGTAATCCAAGGGATTTAAAACGAGTTAAAAATTGGATTTTCCAATCAAGAGAAATAAGTCGAATCTGAATTAATCAGAGGCTCAATGGAAGCTTAAAATGGCTAAGTCTTTTGAAGCCTTATCGGGCGAAT
This sequence comes from Boesenbergia rotunda, assembly GCA_024364735.1. Lineage (NCBI taxonomy): Eukaryota > Viridiplantae > Streptophyta > Magnoliopsida > Zingiberales > Zingiberaceae > Boesenbergia > Boesenbergia rotunda. Next base: position 563,385 of record JAGFNQ010001903.1, on the reverse strand, counting down.
TAAATGAGTTTAATTCGCGATCGGTTCGGCCCGGTTTGGCCAGCCAAAGAGGGTGCCAAACCCCTTTGGTTTGGCCGGCCACAATAAAGGGGATAAACCAATTTATTTGGTTTAATTAATAAAATAAATCTAGCATGATTTATTTTATAAAATTATGGATAAATAAATTGATATATAAAGAAATTTATATAAAGAGATTTATAAAGAAATTTATAGAAATTTATTCTTTTTATGGAAATTAAAATGAACCATGAATTGGTTTAATTTTAATTTATAAAATCAATTATGAATTGATTTTTCCATGATAAGAAAATTTTATACAAATTTTATTCCATAATTTAAAAGAGAGAGGGATTTGTTTTATATGGATAAATAAATTTGTATAAAGAAATTTATATAAATAAATTTATAGAAATTTATTCTTTTTATGGAAATTAAAATGATCCATGGAATGGTTTATTTTAATTTTATAAAATCAATTATGAATCGATTTATCCATAATAAGAAAGTTTATAAATTTCTTATAAAATTTATTCCATAATAAAATAAGAGAAAGTATTTGTTTTATTATAAAGTTAGTTATAATAAAACTTGGCTTAAACGGAATAATTAATAAGAGAATTTATAGGATAAATTTCGTATGAAAAATTCAGTTAAAGAGGAGACTTGGCAAGGGAGAAGCAACTATATAAAGGAACCAAAGGCAAGCCCTTAATTCCAATCAATTAATCAAGAGATTGTTGCTCTCTCTCTCTCTCTACACGCCTCTCTCTCTCTCTAAGGTCGGCGCCTCTCTCTCTAGGGCCAGCTCTTTCTCTCTCCTCCCCTAGGGCGGTGCGACTCCCAAGGTGGGCGTGAGCTTCTTCCACCAAGAAGACCCCGAAGAAGAAGAAGCGGATAGCGTATCCTTCCTTCCCTTCCCGGAATTTGGATTCCGATTCTTGGTGGTTAGTTTCCTATTTTTCTTTTGATCTTCTAGTTGTGCCAATAGAGAATCTAGTAGTTCTCGTCGGCACAAAACTCGTGACTTTGCGAAGTCATCCCGAAGAGAACTCGGCGTGGACGCGAATAGAGGCGGAGCTTCCAAGGGACGCTACGGTTGGATCTCGTCCCTTACTTCGAGTTACGCGAGGTACTTAGTAAATTAGTTTACTTTTTCTGCAAAGTTTTAATTTATGATTATGTCCACACACCATAAGGTTGCATGCTAGATACGTGGTTAAAATAATTTAAGAAATTATTTTATGTTAATTCTTCCGCTGCACGTAAAAATTTAAAATTTTACGAACCCATATCCTTGTCGACATGCACCCGGTCCCAACATGTATGTGGTACAAGCCGGGGACCCCCATGATGTTATGATTATGTTTAAGTATTTATAATTATGGTGTTCAAATAAGCGTCCATATGATATATGCATTTGACTCATGCATTCATTCATGATATGCATTATGCCATGATAAGTATGTTTATGCTTATGTTCATGTTAAGAATTATGCCATGATAAGTATGTTTATGCTTATGTTCATGTTAAGAATTATGCCATGATAAGTATATTTATGCTTATGTTCATGTTAAGAATTATGCCATGATAAGTATGTTTATGATTATGTTCACGTTAAGAATTATGCCCTGATAAGTATGTTTTATGCTTATGTTCATGTTTAGAATTATGTCATGATACGTATGTTTCATGCTTATGTTTATGTTAAGAATTATGCCAAGATAAGTATGTTTTATGCTTATGTTTTATGTTAAGAATCATGCTATGTTAAATGTTCATATGCTTATGATTTATGTTAAGAATGTACTTATGTTTTATGTTAAGAATATGCTTATGTTTTATGTTCAGAATTATGCTATGTCAAATGTTTCATATGTTTATGTTTTATGTAACGTATGATTTTTAGTGAGTAGGAAAGGGTATTACTAAGCTTATGTGTTTATAGTCTTATTTTCTTATACCGCAGATCAAGCAAGAGGTTATTAAGTGAAGCAGCAGGAGGGGCAAGAGTGTGTGTGTGGTAGTGACATGGCAAAGGAAAGTGAAAAAGGATTTTCATATTTATACTTGTTGCATGCCTTGTGTTTTGAAACGTTTTCTTAGGTTCTATGCTATACCTATGATAGTTATGCCTAAAGAATAACTTACTACTTATGATGCTTATGGATGAGTTATGGAATGTTTATATCATGATGCTACGTACGATATTAATATGCCAAGTTACAATGCCACCATGTTCATGAATGATAGTTAAGGCATATATACATGATTCAAGTATTAGTTGCATGGTTAAACGCATGTATATAAAGAAAAAAAATTATTCCGCTGCATTAAGATATTCATATGCGTACATGTATGTTAGCATAACGCCGCTTTCTCGCCACACCATTAGCTGTGGGAAAAAGGCGGGCGTTACAGGTTGGTATCAGAGCCGTTGCCATCTCAATACACACACATCAAGCCTTCTTCCTGCAGCTTCCAAGTAAGTACCTCTATGCTGTAACGACCCGAAAAATTTTCTCAATATTTTCTTTAAAATATTGATCACGTCTAGATAGTTTTTGAGGAACCTAGAGATACAAGTACGAACATTAGCCTAGTTATCTATGATTTTCCCATTTAAATTGAGACGTTAGGTACTAATGGGCCTTATATGGGCTTTTCTAGTACCATGGTTATTAGTGGATTTTATGTACAATTTAATATAAATATAAATGGGTTTTAATTAGGAATATTAGCATGATTATGGGTGGGTCTAAGGAGAATTTTCAAAAATAATAAAAAATAAAATAAAATAAAATAAAAAAAGTGCATGCACCAAGGATTAAACCTTGGACCTAGTATTCCATCATGCATGTACTAATCAATTCACCTAGCAAGGGAGTGCTAGTGGAAAAGGGAAGGGATTTTAGTTTAGGCTAAAGAAAGTGAAGAGTCATAGCATCATGTCTCTTCACTTGCCCCTTCATCTAGTATATAAGAGGGAGGAATGGAAGAGACAACTTAGCACTTAAGCATTTGTCTCTTCATCCACCAAAACTCCTTCTTCCTTCTTCATTCTTCTCCTAGCTGAAACCTACACTACAAGAAAAAATGCTTTTAATGACATTGAAAAGTGTCACTATATAGTACTTATACTGACATTTTTGATATAGTGACATTAAGTTAAAATGTCCTCTATAGTGATGTCGTCTAAAGTCTTGTCACTTATGACAATTCTGAATGTCACTATAAAATAGAAATAGTGACAACACTAATAGCATGAATAATTGTTATAGTGACAAAAAATAGTGTCACTATAAGATTTATAATGACATTTATATATGTCGTTTTATTATAGTAATAATGACAAATTTATATGTCCTTTAAAATTATTTATCAAGACATTTATTAGTGTCTTGAATTTCATTTATAGACATAATAAAAAATGTCACTAATGATAGTTTAGTATGACATTTTGAAATGTCATCATTAATAATTATTTATAATGACATTTTGAAATGTCTTCATATGAGTTTTATAATGATATTTTTATCTACATGATTTGGTATTCTATTGTTACATAAAAACTATCATATATTAATAAATATCTCACTCATTTTCAATATTTTCATGATATAAATATTTACGCATATAAACAATTAACATGAACACAAATAAAAATTTTAAATTGAAATTAAAGTGCTAATCAATAATTGCCAATTTTTTTGCAATACAAGACTGTCAAAGTAGTCACCTCAAAAAATATCTATACATTAATCACAATCACAAATGTACCCAATGTATTTAGTTTAAGAACTAGTAAAAAATTACAATCTCTCCTAAAGCCTAAAGTAAAACATAACCAAACTTCGAAACTTTACTACATCTTCAATCTTCAACCGTCACATCTTAAATAAAATCCAATATTCATGTGACCTACAAAAAAAAATCATATATTAATTAGTTTGTATAAATGAAATAAAATTAAAGAAGTATATAATAAAAAAAAATTTATAATCTAGATCTAGTTTTTTTCATAAGCAAACCAAACCAACAAATGCTAAAACTTAAGTAGAAGGCAAGATGAACACGGTAAGATTGCAAAATGAACATGATAAATAATCAACCAATAGATTTGAACACAGTAAAAGTGGATAATGAAGTGATCCAAAACTCATCTGAGTTAACTGATACATCATTGTCATTTCGGTGCCAACTCCAAAATGCGTGAGTTGAGTTCACAATCTTCAGTCCCCGTGACCAAAGCTTGCTTCCCTGAAAACTGACCACTCTGGCTTTGGCTCAAAAAGCTAGTTTAGCATTTTAACATGTTAAGAAGAAATTTCAAGATGGAAGAACAAGATCAATTAAGGCGAGAGTTGAAAAAAAGATCAGTAAATTTACTTATTAAAGAAGATACATGGGTAAGAAAAAGCATGGATATCTAATCAGTGAATGAGCATCAATATTCCACTATCATAGTTGTTTGGAGAAAAAAAAAGACAACACACATCAACAAAATTAAAAATCTAACCTCGTGCACCTAGTAGAAGTCTTCTTCATTAATTGTCAACTGCACAAGTATTAGACCCTAGGCAAGGGTCATCTATATTGCTATTGAGGTAATCTTTAGACCATAGGATATGCTAATATAGTTTAGGCAAGTTTTCCTGAACATAGGCGGTCCACATCAAAATATTTTCCTTTCAGGATTGAATATGATCACTTGGGGGAAAAATTAAGTAAACTGTAGTGGTCAGATAAATTGTAGAAAAAGAACATAGAGAAAAACCTCTTGCAACATATGAATTTATCCAGTATGATTGAATTGGGGATTTTTCCTACTAAAGCAATAAAGCAAGACTGTGATAATTAAGTTGTCATACATATTCTTTTTAATCTAATCTTTCACGAGAGGATCAAAACATAGAGATTGATTGTCATGATGTTAAAGAAAAGATGCAATCGGAAGAGATTATTACATTATTTGATAATTTCATTGATTAACTAGTAGAGGTGTTAACTTTGAAGCAATGAGCATATCTTCCAACAGTGGTGCTTATGTCAGTTTCAAGGTTAAGTTGATGAGAATCTACATAAATATAACATTTAATGTTTTGAAATGCATATTTTAATATGATAGTTAGAAGCCAACTTGATGCAAGAAAATTATAGCTATAGATAACCTAAAACATGTACAACAATCAAAACGGCATGGGAAACATAGATAAACTTGATCTCCATATATATATACTAAGTTTGAGGGTATATAAGAAAGAATGCATACAACTGGTAAATAACAAATTTTAGACAAAAGGATCAAATATAGGTCTTCCCTTTTCATTACCTTCTAGCTCATCTTTTGGAGCCTCAATAGGCGTCTCATTATGAGTATTTATTTTATCTCCTTTGCCCACATGAACAATGTGAGGATAGTTCTTATCCCCTACAAGAAGATGATGCTGAAAGGAGCACATGAAATAGAATATCATCAAGTACAAAGAGAAGTGTCAAGATTGATTTAAAGAATATCATCCAGAAGTAATTAAAATATTAAAGGTATTACTTTTGGTAATTCACGTTGACGCCGAATTGATGATGTTCTCCATCCTACCATATCTTTTTAATAGGTTAAGCATTGATCCGCTGGTGAACTATGCATAAAGGTGGAAGAAAGAATGGGTGAAACAGATGGTGACTAATAGGATACGATCAAAATTTGCATTGGCATAAGCAACTCGTCGTTTAAAACAGCGCAGAGCTGACCTGATAAGAAAAAAGAAGTAACTCAATGCTAGAAATTTGAAACTTGTACCTTTAGATTAACTATACATAGAGATAAAATGCAGAAGTTAAACCGGAATTTTATATCATCACAATCATCAACCAGATTTATACAAAACACATAATTATATATACAGCACATAATTATCAAAATGACCAATTATACAAAACTCATATAGATCGATGGTTAACATTAAAGAACTTAGAGATTCATAAAAAATATATATATCTAGAAATATATTTAACTCTGCTAGAAAATAGATTAAATTGATAGGTTGAGCTAGGTTGAATTTTCTTCGAAGTAAATTTATTGATAAGTCAATATAGCCAATTGTTTCTTGATTATATCTTGAATACTAGCAAATGTTTATAGGAGATGGATATAGTTGTTGTTACACTCATATTATTAATGTCAATAATATGACATCACTAACTAATTAAATATACTACCATCATTTATAGTGTCGTTATGCTATTTCATGAACACAACCTATTATGATTGAATATCATGTCTTATATCAAATTATTTGATTTTTCACCTGTTGTGATTTTTTTTCCAAATGATTTTGATCACATGTTCTAGCAAGCCGATACTACCAATATTTGGATGTTTTCACCCTCAGATCTAGAAATCATTACTGATTTTGAAATCATGGTCTTATTCTGTAACCCAAAATCATGATCTAGAAATCAATTCACCTTCAATCGAAAATCTTAAACAGAGCGCAAAAAAACCATGCAAACTAGGGATTCAGATCAGAAAATGATGGAAGAGGAAAGAAAAATAACCTCAACAGGGTAGATAGCGGGGCAGATGGCTTTGGTGGCCGGGGAGGTGGCGTGTGGCAAGGAGGGTCTAGTAGGGAGATGACCGTGCTGATGGGGAGGCGCGCGAGTAGAGCAGACAGCGTTGGGTAGCAGACGACGTGGTGGGGAGGAGCGCCGCGCGTGGGGAGGCGCTCGCGCAGACCAGACCGACTGGTGGAGGTGCGCTGGAGCAGGGAGAAAGGAGCGGCGATCGAGCGAGCGAGCGAGGGAGAAAGGAGCGAGCGATCGAGTTGCGATTTAGGTTTTCCGAGCGAAACTTGTTCGCGGCAGGGCGAGCGAAAATTTTAGGCCGGGTTCTCGATCGCGCGCGTTGGAGAAAAGTACCGTGAGGAAACTTAATTACACAAATTAAAAAAAAATTAAATTAACTATTTTAATAAGAAAATTTTTAGATTTATAAATGTAATTAAAAAAAATTAAATTAACTATTTTAATAAGAAAATTTTTAGATTTATAAAGACATTTATAAATGTGTCAGGATAAGCTATTTAATCAGACATTTTATTAAATAAAATATCTCTGTTTTAATAAATGTCATTATAATTAGTTTGTAATGACATTTACCATTAAGTGTCATAAAAAAAATGTCACAATAGGCCTTTTTCTTGTAGTGCTACAAGGTGGGTTCTCCTTTGGAAAAGTTTCACAAGGAGACCTCTTCTTCAAGATCTAAGGGCTTTCTACAAGGCTACAAGGGATAGGGGTAGTCTAAGGTCAAGGAAAATTTCTTTTGGCTTCTCTATTCAAGGTTTATAATCAAGATCAAGAAAGGTAAGACCCCCTCACCTGTGGTATAATTGTTTCTTTGATGGTTATCAAGTTTGGACTTTTGTTTAAGATCTAAGTTGAGAAAATCATGTGGTAGGGCCTTTAAGGTTTCGGCCAAGGCTTGAAAAGGGGGCTTAGGGATACTGTAAACTCTTATGCATGCTCCTTAATGTTTTATTATGATAAGTAAGGTATAGATTATGATTTAGGGAAAGTTTGTGGCACCCTAAAGTCCTTTAGGGTTTCGGCCACCCTCCATGTCCCATGGTTAGGTTTAAATTCAACCCTTCAAGCATGTTTATATGTTCCCTCTATGATCTAATGGATATTAATTGTGTGTTATATGAATTTTTCCAATGGAATTATGGCCTTTAGGGTTTCGTCCAAGAGCATTTCTAGGGCAAGGAAATTAGGGTTAGCTCCAATTATAGGGTTTAATGGCTCCCTATGTTTTTGTATGTAATGTATGGGTTTTCTTTTACTCATGGAACCTTTCATGTTGATTGAATGATAGAGCCATCCCCTATGGAACTTTCGGCCAACCTTGTAATTTAGGGTTTGGTTTGGGTTATGTTTTCAAAGATACTTCTTATGGTTTACTGGGATGTATGTATATGATTAAGTATGTTGTAAGAATTTTTATGTGACTCAAAACCCTAGCTTCATGTAAGATGTATCAAGACTTTGTATGTTAGGTCATGTGCTATGATTATTCATAAATGTTTAGACCATGTGCCATGAACCTAAGGAATATGTATCATGTATGAAAAGATCTATGCATGTTTTCCTATGTACCATGATCATGCAAGCTTTATGAATTAAGATGCTAATTATGTATGTATGCCATGTTTTATGAATGATATGTATGTGTGCCATGCCTTATGAATGATATGTACATATGCCATATTTAAGAATGAAGAAGATGAATGAAAATGATGATCATGGCTCTAAGACAATATGATGTATACATGGCATACCTTATGAATGAAGATAATGAATAATGATGAATGTTCATGCCTTTAAGGCATCATGATGTTAAGTATGAATGATGAAATGTCAAGTATGTTTATGTCATGCTAAGGGATGGGCACCTTAAGAACGCCTCGGTTCTGGACTACCGTAGCTGTCCACGGTTTTGGAACTACCGCAGCTGTTCCTATTCTTATATCAAGTTTCATGAAACAATATTATGTTTATGCTATGAATGTTCTATGAATGATGAAGCATATGAAGTATTTTATTTTTATGAATGGGCTTGTACCGGACCGAGGTAAGGGTTCAAGGGATGGACACCTTAAGAACGCCCCGGTTCTGGACTACCGAAGCTGTCCACGGTTCTGGGACTACCGAAGCTGTCCAACAGGGATGGGCACTTTAAGAACGCCTCGGTTCTAGGACTACCGTAGCTATCCTTACCCTAGTAGGTCGAGATTAGCTACCTCGTATTTACTTAGGGATGCGCGCATATGATGTATGTATGTGGTACAAGCTGGGGACCCCTATGATGTTATGATTATGTTTAAGTATTTATAACTATGGTTTTCAAATTAAGCATCCTTATGATATATGCATTGACTCATGCATCCATTCATATTATGCATTATGCCATGATAAGTATGATTATGTTTATGATTCATGTTAAGATTGATGCCAAGATAAGTATGTTTATGTTTATGCTCATGTTAAGAATGATGCCATGATAAATATGTTTATGTTTATGTTCATGTTAAGAATGATGCCATGATAAGAATGTTTATATTTAAGCTCATGTTAAGAATGATGCCATGATAAGTATGTTTATGATTATGATTCATGTTAAGAATGATGCCATGATAAGTATGTTTATGTTTATGATTCATGTTAAGAATGATGCCATGATAAGTATGTTTATGTTTATGATTCATGTTGAGAATGATGCCATGATAAGTATGTTTATGTTTATGATTCATGTTATGAATGATTTCATGATAAGTATGTTTATGTTTATGCTAATGTTAAGAATGATGTCATGATAAGTATGTTTATGTTTATGTTCATGTTAAGAATGATGCCATGATAAGTATGATTATGCTTATGTTCATGCCATGATAAGTAAGCGTATGCTTATGGTGATGTCGAGAATTATGCCACGATAAATATGGTTTAAGAATTAGGTTTATGTTTATGTGACTTATGGATTTTTGTGAGTAGGAAACCGTCTTACTAAGCCTATGTGCTTATAGTCTTATTTATCTTATACCGCAGATCAAGCATGAGGTTACTAAGGGAAGCAGCAGGAAGGGCAAGAGCATGTGTGTGTTAGTGACATGGCAAAGGATTCTCCTATTTTCACTTATCGCATGACTTATGTTTGAAATGCCTCCTTTGGTTCTATGCTAAACTTATGATAGTTATGCCTAAGAAATAACATACTACTTATGATGCTTATGGACAAGTTACCTGCTACTTATGATGCTTATGGATAAGTTATGGAATGTTTAAATCATGATGCTATGTATGCTGGTAATATTTTAAGTTACAATGTCACCATATTCATGAATGATAATTTAGGCATGTATAGACGATTCAAGTATTAGTTGCATGGTAAATGCATGTGTATAAGAAGAAAAAAATTATTCCGCTGCATTAAGATATTCTTATACCCTATGTATGTTAGCGTAACGCCGCCTCTCGCCATACCGTAAGGTGGGGCAAAAGGCGGGCGTTACAGGTTGGTATCAGAGCCGTTTGCCATCTCACTACACACACATCAAGCCTTCTTCCTGCAACTTCCAAGTAAGTACCTCTATGCATATCTTATCTTCTATTATGATTCTAGAATATGCAAGTATGGTTGATACCTTATGGTTCTAGAATATACAAGTATGAATGATACCTTATGATAGAAAGTACTTTTAGGATATGTAATATGAACGATACTTTACCTTATTTTTATGAAACCAAATACTTTAGAACTGGATATGCGGGTAGGAATAACAAAAACTTTATTAGTCATACTTGTGTTTTTATGAAGAGAAGCATGGCTAGAGGACAGAGTAACATGTATAATTGGTAATGTCACTTCAGATGTCCATATAAATAATAAGCATAATGATGGTAAAATGTCTAACAGCAGAGCAAGAAGACTACATAAATTTAAAGTGTAAGAACATCGAGAAAGAGATTTAGTCTTATAGTGAGAAGACTTTAAATAAATTTTATAGAATATAAAGCAATAGAGAGTAGAATCAAATATATATATATATATATAATGAAGATGATTAATGTTGGTGAATAAGTAAATTATAGTAAAGTGGTTAAGATAAGTAAAGAAGATCCGAAGCGAAAACTGTGAGAGGAGTTTCTTAGAGCTAAAAAGGAGACTTGCAAGTGGTCCAATTCATACCCTTCCGGAAAGTAACCAGAGTTTCGACATGTACAGCGATGCCTCCAAACTGAGACTTGGAGCTGTACTTATGCAGAGGGGTAAGGTCATTGCCTACGCCTCCAGGCAACTCAACGAACATGAACAGAACTACCCCACTCACGATCTAGAACTGGCCACTGTGGTCTTTGCTCTTAAGATATGGAGGCATTATCTATATGGAGCACAGCGTAGGATTTATACAGACCACCAGAGTCTGCGATACTTCTTCACTCAGAAAGACCTAAATATGAGACAACGTTGATGGCTTGAGTTGGTGAAGGACTACAACTGTGAGATCTTCTACCATCCAGGGAAGGCAAACAAAGTGGCTGATGCACTCAGCAGGAAGTCATGTGCCACCTTGATGTCCATATCTATATTACCCCGACCACTTGAAAGAGAAATTATGAATTTTGGAGTCGAGGTCATCTCCGGATGGCTTTCTACCATGACAATATCATCGACGCTGTTCGAGGACATATTGGAAAAACAAAATGGAGATCCGAGTCTTCAGAGAATCATGCAGGAGATCCTAGAAGGAAAGGGCGATGGTTTTCGTATCGCCGACGGGGGAGTACTATACCTTAGGGATCGTCTATGCATCCCTAATGTTTCCAGAGCTGCGAAGAGAAATTTTAACAGAAGCTCACGGAACCCCTTATTCGATGCATCCGGGATCCACCAAAATGTACCAAGATCTGAAAGAGAAATTCTGGTGGTCCGGTATGAAGAGAGATGTGGCTCAGCATGTTGGCACTTGCTTGACCTGCCAACAAGTGAAGGCAGAGCACCAGCGACCCGGAGGTGTTCTGCAGCCACTTCCGATTCCAGAATGGAAATGGGAAGACATCTCTATGGACTTTATTTACGGACTTCCCAGGACTACAAACGGATATGATGCGATTTGGGTAATTGTGGACAGGCTGACGAAGTCTGCTCACTTCCTAGCAATCAAGATGACTTATTTGATTGAGCAACTGGCTCAATTATATGTTAAGGAGATAATCCGACTTCATGGAGTTCCCAAGACCATCATCTCAGATAGGGACGGTCGCTTTACCTCGCATTTTTGGGAGTGTGTTCAGAAGTCTCTCGGCACTAAACTATGATTCAGCACCGCCTTTCACCCTCAGACTAACGGGCAAACTGAACGTGTAACGCCGGCTTTTTTTTTCTTTTCCTTAAAGCGGCGTTACGTTAGCATACTTAGGGCATGTAGACATCATAATGCAGCGGAAACCTTTAACTTACACCTACATGCACTTACTACCCTTCCTAACATTATAACATGGGAACTTGTCATATTAACTTTATACTTAGCATCATATCATGTCATTCTTAGTATCATGTCATACATAGCATCATGTCATAGAGTCACATTCAAGCACATAATAGTTAAGGTAAAGTTCTATCATAAGACGAGCAAACATATTGCTTCTTGGCCAAGTCACTATCACACACATGTTGTAATGCCCTCCTGCTGCTTCCTTACTGTCCCCTTGCGTGATCTGTGGTATTAGGAAATAAGACTATAAGCACACAGGCTTAGTAAAACTCTTTCCTACTCACTAAAACCATTCATCACTTAATCATGAGCACATGAAACATGAACATACTTAGTGCTTTACTTAGAACATAAGCCTTATCATCACTTAGCATACATTCGACATGTCATGGACATAGCTTAATCACATTCGTAGCATGGCATAACCTTAACCATAAAAACATTCATGGCATGACATAATACTTTGCATAGACATAAACATCGTAAACATTCATAGCATGGCATAATACTTGGCATAGACATAACATAATAAACATAACCTCGCAAACATTCTTAGCATGAACCTAAATGAAATCATGGCGTCCTAACTTAGCACAAACCTAATTAAATCATGGCTTCAAAAATTAGCATAGGCATAAATAAAATCATGGCATCCTAACTTAGCATAAACATAATTAAGTCATGGCATCCTAAACTAGCATGAACATAAATAAAATCATGGCATTCTAACTTAGTATAAACATAAAGAACATCATGGCATCTTAACCTAGCATAAACATAATTAAATCATGGCATCCTACTAGCATGAACATAAAGAACATCATGGCATCATAACCCAGCATAAACATAATTAAATCATGGCATCCTACTAGCATGAACATAAAGAACATCATGGCATCTTAACCTAGCATAAACATAGTTAAATTATGGCATCCTACTAGCATGAACATCAATAAAATCATGGCATCTTAAACTAGCATGAACATAAATAAAATCATTTGCATAAACATACCTTGCATAAACTTACTTTCCATACTATTCTTATCATAGATATAATGCATAACATGGATCGATGCATGTGGCAATTATGCATATATATATAAGGATGCTTAATCTTGAAAAACATGCTATTAAATACTTTAACATAATCATAACATTCATTGGGCCCTGGCTTGTACCACGTTCATACATCATATGCGCGCATCCCTAAGTAAATACGAGGTAGCTAATCTCGACCTACTAGGGTAAGGACAGCTTCATCGGTAGTCCTGAACCGTAAGGACAGCTTCATCGGTAGTCCCGAACCGTGGACAGCTTCATCGGTAATCCAGAACCGTGGATCTTACTTAGGTCCGGTACAAGCCCATAAAATAAAATAAAATGCTTTGACATGCTTTTTCATTCATCATCATTCATAGCATATTCATTCATTCATCATACTTAACATCATCGTTATGCCTCAAAGGCATGAACTTTAACTTCATTCTTCATTTTCATTCTTAAACATGACATCATTTTCATTCTTAATCATGGCATATGTACACATCATTCATAAAGCATGGCATACATACAATTTATTCATAACCATGGCATACCTACATATCATTCATAAGACATGGCATACATACATATTATTCATAAAACATGGCATACATATATATCATTCATAGATCATGACACATGTCTTAAACATTTATGACCTCATCATATATTTCATGACATATAAACTAATGGTTTGGTTACCATAAAAATTCTTCCATCTTACTTATACATACCTCTTAGTAACCTATACCCAAGCATCTTTGTAGGTTTAACCCAACCCTAGCCCTAGGTTATGGCCTTGGCCGAAAGTCCCCAAGGAACCCTAGGTTCATGAAACTTCACATAACTTCCCAGACAACATCCCATACATACATACTAGGCCATAGGGAACATTTGATCCCATACATAAAGCCAACCCTAATCCTTTAACCCTAATCTTGCTCTTGACCAAAACTTCAAGGCCATGGGGGCATGGAAAAATTTCCATTAAAACCCCAAATCAATTGTTAAACACCAACCATACCTTACCATAGGGCCATTGGGGCCCTTACTTGAAATAAGTCCTAACTTTCCACCCTATTAGGGTACTTGGCCGAAACCTATAGGGTCTCAAGGTCATGTGAAATATTCACATAAACACCCTCCATCTCCTTTATATCATGTTAATACATCAAACACATACTTGAGGTTTTAGACCCAACTCCACCCATGGCGTGTTGTTGTTGGCCGAAACCCTAGGGTATCCTAGGGTAACCCAAAAATTCCCAAAAATTATATTTAATCTCTAAACATCATAAGAGTACATTAAACAACATTATCAAGATTTTTAGCATCATCATGGACCCTAAAAACATAGTGGTCGAACCCCATAGGGTCTCTAGGGTGCTTGGTTTTGATTCTTTCAACATCAAGTCCCATAAACCAACCAATAAATCATGCTAAAACATAAGGAACTATTATACCACAGGTGAGGGAGTCTTACCTTGGGTTTCTTGATTTTTAAACCTTAAAAAAGAATGAAATTGCAAAAATCTTTGAACACTTGAACCCCCTTGTCCTTGTATTCTTGGAAAACCCTAGATCTTGAAGATGAGACCTTCTTGTGGAGTTTTTCCTAAGGGAAACTCTTCCTTTGGTGTTCGGCTAGGATGAGGGAAGGAGGAGGAAGAAAATGCAAAGTGATGGAAGGAAGAGGTAACTCCCAAACCCCCCTCTTTATAGCCCATTAAGGTGGTAAATGAAGAGTCTCTCCATGACCCTTCATCTTCTTCTAAGCCTTAACCAATATCCACTTCATTCCCTCATAACATTCCCTTGCTAGGTGAGTTGGTTAGAGCATACATGGTTGTACAAGAGGTCCAAGGTTCAATCCTTGGTAGATGCACAATTTTTTTTCCACTTATTTTTATTTTATTTTCCTAGTATTTTCGAAAATCCCTTAAAAATTCCCCCATAATTATGTTAATATTTCTTATTAAAATCCCTTTATATTTATATAAATTTTCACCTAAAATCCACCAATAATTATGGTACTAAAAAGCCCATATAAGGCCCATTAGTGCCCTTTTTCCCAATTTAAATGAGAAAACATGGATTTTCTAGGCCAAACTTCGCATTAATATTTCTAGGTTCCTCGAAAATTATCTAGTCATGCTTAATATTTTAAGGAAATATTAAGAGAATTTTCTGGGTCGTTACAATCCCCATACCTCATGAATGTTCGTCCTCGAACTTAGAACAACTCCGGTACTTGCGCCTCATCTCGTCCTCGCATTCCCAGGTAGCTTCCTCGAACCGTTGACTTTGCCATAGGATCTTGACCAAGGGTACCTCCTTACTCCTCAGCTTCTTGACTTCCTTATCCAAAATCTGGATGGGTCTGCTCTCATAGCTTAGGTCCTCCTGCACTTGTACTGTCTTTGGTTCGTTCACTTGGTCCATATTTGGGATACACTTTTTAAGCAGGGACACATGGAATACGTTATGGATAGCTGGCATCTCTGGAGGCAGCTCTAACTCATATGCCACTTTACCAACTCTTTTCAGAATCAGGTATGACCCTACATAGCGCGGACTTAGTTTTCCTTTCTTCCCAAATCTTGTCACCCCCTTCATAGGAGCCACCTTCAGAAACACCCAATCTCCAACATTAAACTCCAGGGGTCTACGCCGGACATCGGCATAACTCTTCTGCCGGCTCTGAGCAGTTTCGATCCGTTGCCGAATATTTTGTATAGCTCGGGTGGCGCTGTCGATAACATCTGTTGTGAGCCCCATTTCCTTCTTTTCACCACCCTCGTACCAACAGATCGGAGACCTACATCTCCTCCCATACAAGGCTTCATAAGGTGCCATTCCGATAGTAGCTTGGTAGCTATTATTGTAAGCGAATTCCGCTAAGCATAGATATCGACACCAACTTCCCTTGAAGTCCAGGGCACAAGCTCTCAACATATCTTCTAGTATTTGATTCGCTCGCTCAGTTTGCCCGTCAGTCTGAGGGTGAAAGGCGGTGCTAAATCGTAATTTAGTGCTGAGAGACTTCTGAACGCATTCCCAAAAATGTGAAGTAAAGCGACCATCCCTATCTGAGATGATGGTCTTGGAAACTCCATGAAGCCTAATTACTTCCTTAACATATAATTGAGCCAGTTGCTCAATCGAATAAGTCATCTTGATCGCCAGGAAGTGAGCAGACTTCGTCAGCCTATCCACAATTACCCAAATGGCATCATATCCATTCGTAGTCCTGGGAAGTCCCGAATTGAAATCCATAGAGATATCCTCCCATTTCTATTCCGGAATCGGAAGTGGCTGCAGGACTCCTCCGGGTCGCTGGTGTTCTGCTTTCACCTGTTGGCAGGTTAGGCATGTACCAACATGCTGCGCCACATCTCTCTTCATGTCGGACCACCAGAATTTCTCCTTCAGGTCTTGATACCTTTTGGTGGATCCCGGGCGCATCGAATAAGGGAAAATTCTTCCACTCAAGGAACTGATAATATTACCAACATGATTATGTGTACTTTATTCACGGCTACTTACTTGCTTATATCCTTGATGATATAAGTGACATACATGATTGTCATAATTGAGCTAGTGTCATTAATAGCTCTATGCTGTAATTATATGCATATATCATAATTATATAGTTATTATAATTATGGGTAAACCTAATAATAGTATGCCTCCGAGATATTAGTTCACAACATGAGCTATGAATTATATTAGTTTGGTTATTATATGGTAGGTGAGATCATATTTATTATATTACCATAAAATAACTTAAGGTAATCTTATATATTATGTATAAGATAATAGTGAAACATACGTTGATAATTCTAATATTTATAATTAGTATGAAAATATAGTGGACCCATAATCTATAATAAGTGTTAATATAATTAGGACACTACCCTATGCGTATCATTTTCGGTTATGCCGTATGACTTATACCTTTGATTATATTAGTATTAGTATAATGGAACTAATACTATACGCTAACATAGGTGAGAGTGTTATGATCTTATGTATGTAGGCTATCATATAATTCCCTACATGAGACTATACTATAGGTTATACATAATATCATAAATTATAGTTATTTATCATATACATTATAGGTATAATACCTGTAATTTGCTTATGGAATAATATGTATAGGTGATAACTTATAGGTTGAGATGATACATGTCAACTTGTATGTAGGCTCATAATAAAACCTATATGATAGGTGAATTATTACAATACTTATATGATAAGGAATTAGTATGGTTATATTGATAATAATCTTATATTAGTACATGCTCTCATATTATTATCATTTGCTTCATATAATTTGATACCATTGTGTGATATGATAGGTCCCTTATTGTTAATATCAGGTTCATGGACATAAGATTGAAACACAGCCAAATCGGTTTCTTCTACCCTAGTGATTAAAATCTATATAGCCACCTTTCCTACCCTTAAATTCTAATATTTGATTCATGAAAGAAGATAAAATATCGTTCATCGTTACATATCCTAAAGTACTTTTCATCATAAGCTTCGTTCATACTTGCATATCTTAAAATCATAAAACATCTTAATACTATCAGATATGTAAAGAGGTACTTACTTGGAAGCGGCAGGAAGAGGGCCTGATGTGAGTGTAGTGAGATGGTTACTGCTCTGATACCAACCTGTAACGCCCGCTTTTTTTTTTCTTTTCCCTAAAGCGGCGTTACGTTAACATACTTAGGGCATGTAGACATCATAATGCAGCGGAAACCTTTAACTTACACCTACATGCACTTACTACCCTTCCTAACATTATAACATGGGAACTTGGCATATTAACTTTATACTTAGCATCATATCATGTCATTCTTAGCATCATGTCATACTTAGCATCATGTCATAGAGTCACATTCAAGCACATAATAGTAAAGGTAAAGTTCTATCATAAGACGAGCAAACATATTGCTTCTTGGCCAAGTCACTATCACACACATGCTGTAATGCCCTCCTGCTGCTTCCTTACTGTCCCCTTGCGTGATCTGCGGTATAAGGAAATAAGACTATAAGCACACAGGCTTAGTAAGACTCTTTTCTACTCACTAAAACCATTCATCACTTAATCATGAGCACATGAAACATGAACATACTTAGTGCTTTACTTAGAACATAAGCCTTATCATCACTTAGCATACATTCGACATGTCATGGACATAGCTTAATCACATTCGTAGCATGGCATAACCTTAACCATAAAAATATTCATGGCATGACATAATACTTGGCATAGACATAAACATCGTAAACATTCATAGCATGGCATAATACTTGGCATAGACATAAGATAATAAACATAACCTCGCAAACATTCTTAGCATGAACCTAAATGAAATCATGGCGTCCTAACTTAGCACAAACCTAATTAAATCATGGCTTCAAAAATTAGCATGGGCATAAATAAAATCATGGGATCCTAACTTAGCATAAACATAATTAAGTCATGGCATCCTAAACTAGCATGAACATAAATAAAATCATGACATTCTAACTTAGCATAAACATAAAGAACATCATGGCATCTTAACCTAGCATAAACATAATTAAATCATAGCATCCTACTATAAAGAACATCATGGCATCTTAACCTAGCATAAACATAGTTAAATCATGGCATCCTACTAGCATGAACATCAATAAAATCATGGCATCTTAACCTAGCATAAACATAATTAAATCATGGCATCCTAAGCTAGCATGAACATAAATACAATCATGGCATCTTAAACTAGCATGAACATAAAGAACATCATGGCATCTTAACCTAGCATAAACATAATTAAATCATGGCATCCTAAACTAGCACGAACATCAATAAAATCATGGCATCTTAAACTAGCATGAACATAAATAAAATCATTTGCATAAACATACCTTGCATAAACTTACTTTGCATACCATTCTTATCATAGATATAATGCATAACATGGATGGATGCATGTGGCAATTATGCATATATATATAAGGATGCTTAATCTTGAAAAATATGCTTTTAAATACTTTAACATAATCATAACATTCATTGGGCCCTGGCTTGTACCACATTCATACATCATATGCGCGCATCCCTAAGTAAATACGAGGTAGCTAATCTCGACCTACTAGGGTAAGGACAGCTTCATCGGTAGTCCCGAACCGTAGACAGCTTCATCGGTAGTCCAGAATCGTGGACCTTACTTAGGTCCGGTACAAGCCCATAAAATAAAATAAAATGCTTTCACATGCTTTTTCATTCATCATCATTCATAGCATATTCATTCATTCATCATACTTAACATCATCATTATGCCTCAAAGGCATGCACTTTAACTTCATTCTTCATTTTCATTCTTAAACATGGCATCATTTTCATTCTTAAACATGACATATGTACACATCATTCATAAAGTATGGCATACGTATAATTTATTCATAAACATGGCATACCTACATATCATTCATAAGACATGACATACATACATATTATTCATAAAACATGGCATACATACAT
Organism: Boesenbergia rotunda; assembly: GCA_024364735.1. Taxonomy (NCBI): domain Eukaryota; kingdom Viridiplantae; phylum Streptophyta; class Magnoliopsida; order Zingiberales; family Zingiberaceae; genus Boesenbergia; species Boesenbergia rotunda. The sequence continues at coordinate 543,740 of JAGFNQ010001903.1, read as the reverse complement.
ATCATTCATAGATCATGGCACATGTCTTAAACATTTATGACCTAATCATATATTTCATGACATATAAACTAATGGTTTGGTTACCATAAAAATTCTTCCATCTTACTTAAACATACCTCTTAGTAACCTATACCCAAGCATCTTTGTAGGTTTAACCCAACCCTAGCCCTAGGTTATGGCCTTGGCCGAAAGTCCCCAAGGAACCCTAGGTTCATGAAACTTCACATAACTTCCCAAACAACATCCCATACATACATACTAGGCCATAGGGAACATTTGATCCCATACTTAAAGCCAACCCTAATCCTTTAACCCTAATCTTGCTCTTGGCCGACACTTCAAGGCCATGGGGGCATGGAAAAATTTCCATTAAAACCCCAAATCAATTGTTAAACACCAACCATACCTTACCATAGGGCCATTGGGGCCCTTACTTGAAATAAATCCTAACTTTCCACCCTATTAGGGTACTTGGCCGAAACCTATAGGGTCTCAAGGCCATGTGAAACATTCACATAAACACCCTCCATATCCCTTATATCATGTTAATACATCAAACACATACTTGAGGTTTTAGACCCAACTCCACCCATGGGGTCTTGTTGTTGGCCGAAACCCTAGGGTATCCTAGGGTACCCCAAAAATTCCCAAAAATTATATTTAATCTCTAAACATCATAAGAGTACATTAAACAATATTATCAAGATTTTTAGTATCATCATGGACCCTAAAACATAGTGGCCGAAACCCATAGGGTCTCTAGGGTGCTTGGTTTTGTTTCTTTCAACATCAAGTCCCAAAAACCAACCAATAAATCATGCTAAAACATAAGGAACTATTATACCACAGGTGAGGGAGTCTTACCTTGGGTTTCTTGATTTTTAAACCTTAAAAGAGAAGGAAATTACAAAATCTTTGAACACTTGAACCCCCTTGTCCTTGTATCCTTGGAAAACCCTTAGATCTTGGAGATGAGACCTTCTTGTGGAGCTTTTCCCAAGGGAAACTCTTCCTTTGGTGTTCGGCTAGGATGAGGGAAGAAGGAGGAAGAAAATGCAAAGTGATGGAAGGAAGAGGTAACTCCCAAACCCCCCTCTTTATAGCCCATTAAGGTGGTAAATGAAGAGTCTCTCCATGACTCTTCATCTTCTTCTAAGCCTTAACCAATATCTACTTCATTCCCTCATAACATTCCCTTGCTAGGTGAGTTGGTTAGAGCATACATGGTTGTACAAGAGGTCCAAGGTTCAATCCTTGGTAGATGCACAATTTTTTTTCCACTTATTTTTATTTTATTTTCCTAGTATTTTTCGAAAATCCCTTAAAAATTCCCCCATAATTATGTTAATATTTTTTATTAAAATCCCTTTATATTTATATAAATTTTCACCTAAAATCCACCAATGATTATGGTACTAAAAAGCCCATATAAGGCCCATTAGTGCCCTTTTTCCTCAATTTAAATGAGAAAACATGGATTTTCTAGGCCAAACTTCGCATTAATATTTATAGGTTCCTCGGAAAATTATCTAGTCATGCTTAATATTTTAAGGAAATATTAAGAGAATTTTCTGGGTCATTACAAGAGTACTCCTACTTTGGTTCAGAAAAGACATATTAATAGGAAGCCAATACCATTGGTTCCGTCCAATATCAATATCACACCACTTTCAAATTTGACCAATTATGAGTTTCAACTTTTATTAATTTTTTTTACCATACGTATATATTGCTATTCGTTATTCATATACTATTCAAATCAAATGTTTAATGAGGCCAAACGCATGAAAATGAACATGACAATGAAACTGTACAATTGTTAGGTGAATGCATATATCTTTGCGTGTCTTTATCTGTCTATTGTAACTTCACTCATACCACCACACAGAGTCATTTCATCTACCATTATATGCCTGAAACAATTTTTAATTTCATTTAATATCATTTAACATTATCGAATTATTACTTCACACATATTAAAGTATGAATACTCTATGCATTTGGCTCTTCTGCTGGACTCAACTCAGCATATTCCTTTCACACGGAGCACCATTATATATGGCGACGAAAACATCTTCAACGAATGTACACCAACTACAATTCCGGATGTACATGTTAAAAGGAAGTCAAGACAATTAGTTCAGTCCAATATCAATAGAACTCCATTTTCAAATTTAACAAATTGTGAGTTCTACATTTCATTGATCTTTTTGTATCGATAGTATATATTGCTATTCATCATTAATTCATATACTACTGACATCAAATGTTTATTGAGTTTTACATTTATTTTTCTAGGCCAAATAGATAGAAATGGCAATTTAACAAATTTAGCTACTAGAGGCATCCAAAAGAATCCATTTCCATCACAAGTCAGTCCACAAAGCTCAACCATTACATCAAAGTAATTACTTACCGTCATTCATTCTTTATTTTTTTATCATGTCAAATAATAACCTTTACATCAATTTTCCTTAAAATTATTATTTTTTACTTTAATCATATCAGATATCCACTAAAATCAGGGAAGCATGTGATTCAAAATTCAAAGGTTATCAATTCAATTTGCAAACATCCATCTGAACTTCTAAAGGATTCATATATATTAGATCATAATGTTCCAAAAGTTTTAGATAACTCAGAGGTTTTAGAATGCAATCACGCAATCTATTAGCCGATTATGAAGGTTTTATTTTCACATTTTAATCTAGCTATTAATAACTATGCTTGATTAAAACCTATTTCATGTATGTTTTTCAACCTGCAACATTTTCCTTTTGCAGTTGATAATTCCTTTGATGATTCCCATTTGGAAGCAGAATTATATGACTATGCTTTAGAATTTGAAGCAAATGTGCAAGGTAAATTTCACATTAAATTATACTTTATGTATTTTGATAACAATATTGCACGCAACAAAAATTCTTACTATTTACGTAAATGACTATAAAAGCCTAATCAACATAAACCCCTAATGAGATTTGTGTCATTTGTCTATTGCAGAATTTTCTGAACAAGAACATGATAATGGTAACATTTTTTTAATTATTGTCAGCAAGGTTTTATAACCATGACTGCAAATTATATGTTACTTACAAAGTTATATCATCATTTTGTACATACTTGGGGCATTGGATACCTTATTCATGAATGTCAATTCTGCAAAGCAATGATGTGGTCCAATGAACAACTTGGAAAAAGTAAGAATCTCTTACAACCGAGATTTTCTCTCGATTTTCTCTCTGTTGCATGGAAGGTAAAGTGAAACTTCCATTATTGTCCAAACCACTAGAAGTCTTACAAGATCTCCATAGCAATACAAATAATAGAAGCAAATATTTTTTTAAAAGAATATCAGAACTTTCAATGGCATGTTTAGTTTCACCTCTATGGCTAGAAAAGTTGATCATCAAATAAACAATGGAACGACTCCACCAATTTTTCTTCTTGGCGGCCAAAATTATCATAGTATTGACAGTTTGCTTCCACAAGATAATTTGAAACCAATGTTTGCTCAACTTTACATCTATGACACAGAAAATGAGCTCAATAATAGACTACACACTATCAAGTAAACTTTGCTCATAACTATTCTTTTTTATGTCATTTCTATATAGCGGTAATTATTCTATCTATTAAGTTTTGTTTTAACCCCTATATTAGATGCTATTCATTTACATTATATACAGGAATATGCATGAGATGCAAAATGAAGATTATTAAATTGTCGTAATGTTGAAGAACATGATTGACAGACACAACACACTTGCAAAATCATTCAGATATGCAAGAGATAGATAAAAAAGTGGAGATTTCTCAGAACTAAAGTTAAAGTTGATAAGAAAAAAAAACAAAGATCATAGAACTTATAATTTGCCATCTGCTTCTGAAGTGGTTGCTTTATTTGTTGGAGATATTGATCAACTTGGTGGAGAAAGAGACATTATTATCGAAATGAAATCTAGAAGGCTGCAGCGATTGAATGTCCTACATCCAATGTATCTACCTATGCAATATCCTTTGCTTTTTTCATATGGAGAAGATGGTTTTAGACCTGACATTCCTACAACTTTGTGTCAGGTAGAGCTAATAAGAAGAGGTCAACAATAACTCTGAGAGAATTTTTTGCTTATAGAATACAATATAGAGTTGATGAATCTCCTATTTTAATGCAATCGAAGAGACTTTTCAACAATTCCTGGTGGATGCATACACAATGGTTGAATCTGAGAGACTAAGGTATTTTCGGTTCAACCAACCAAAATTAAGAATTCATAACTACAAAGGCTTGCATGAGTGCCTTTTACAAGATGAGCTAGATCCTGCAGCAACGGGACAAAGAATTATCCTACCAAGTTCATTTACTGGAGGTCCTCGATATATGTTCAACAATGGCAAGGATGCATTTGCGATTTGTAAATATGCAGGATATCCAAGCTATTTTATTACCATGACATGTAATCCAGATTGGAAAGAAATTAGAAGATTTGTCAAGAAAATGTTATTAAACCCAGAAGATCGTCCAGATATTCTACGTAGAGTCTTCAAAATTAAACTTGATGCCTTAATAAAGGATTTAAAGGATGGGAATATATTTGACAAGATATTAGGATGTAAGTTGATTTTTAATCTTTTTCATTTGTCACTTTTTTTTGTCTAAACTCACTGATACATAAAAATCATGCAGATAATATTCATGTTTTTGTAATTTCAGATGTAAAAACGAGGACTTCCACACGCACATATACTTCTATTCATGCATCCTGAATTCAAGCCTCAAACTCCAGATGACATTGATCGGTTTATTTCAACTGAAGTTCTAGATCAATATGAGCAACCAAAATTATTTACTGCAGTCGAAAAATTCATGGTTCACGGGTCTTGTGGTCTCCAGAATACAAACTCTCCATGCATGAAAAATGGTAGATGTGCAAAACACTGCCCAAAGGAATTCAGGCAAAGGACTATTATTGATGATGGTGGCTTCTCAAGATATAGAAGAAGAGATAATGGGAGAACAATACAAAAGAAGAATTACATCCTAGACAACTCATACATTGTTCCTTATAATGCAAGCTTACTCTTAAAGTATGGTTGTCATATCAATGTTGAGTACAATGTCAAACAAGCTCAATCAAATATTTGTTCAAGTATATTCACAAAGGAAATGATCAGGTGACTGCACTATATCTAATGGAGCTAATACTAATCAAACAACTCAAGTTGTTGATGAAATTCACAATTACTATGATTGCAGATATATATCAGCGTGTGAGGCTACATGGAGAATATTTGGATTTGAAATTCAAATGAAGGAGCCTGCTGTCATAAGACTCACATTTCATCTTCAACATGACCAACCTGTGATTTATAAAGACTCTACATCTATTCAAGATGTAGTTAACAAAGCAGCAGATCGGCAAACAATGTTCTTAGGTTGGATGGAAGCAAATAGAACTTTTGATTATCAAGGAGTCTAACATATTCAGAGTTTCCAACCAAGTTTGTTTGGAAAGAAGATTGTTCAAAGTGGATGCCTCGAAAATAAGGGTTTGCTATTGGGAGACTAACTCATGTGCCTGTAGGAAATGGAGAAGATTATTATCTTAGGCTACTCCTAAATATTCAAAAAGGATGCATGAGCTATAGTGATATTAGAACTGTTGAAGGCAAGACCTATGATTCTTTCAAAGATGCATGCTTTGCCCTTGGTTTGTTACAAGATGATAAAGAATTTGTAGATGCAATTAAAGAAGCAAGCTCATGGGCATCAGCTACATATGTAAGAAGACTTTTTGCAATTCTTTTAATTTCCAACAATATTTCAAGGCCAGAACATGTTTGGGAGAGTTGTTGGATGGAACTTTCAGACGATATTCTATATAGGCAAAGATGCATGTTGGACATAAATGGTAAGAAACATTATAATAAACAACCTTTTTAATAACTCTAATGCATATTAACACTATTGTTCTTTTTATTTTGTGTAGATTTGATTCTAACAGATGATGAGGTGAAAAACATAACACTTGGTGATATAGAGGAGATAATGCAATCAAGTGGGAAATCATTGAAAGAATACCCACCAATGCTAATACCATCTGAATCTGATTTTTCACATTTTCACGACAGGTTGTTACATTATGAGTTTAATTTTAATAGAAATGCATTCTGAATCTGATTTTTCCTATTTTCATAACAGGTTGATACATGAAGAGTTGAATTTTGATAGAAATGCATTAACTGCGACTCTAAATAACATGTTGAAGACAATAACGGATGAGCAAAAGGTTGCATATGAACAAATTATCCAAGCTGTCTATAGGAACAGAGGTGGATTTTTCTTTTTATATGGACATGGTGGAACAGGGAAAACATTCATTTGGAATTTATTATCAGCAGCAATCCGTTCCAAAGGAGACATTGTCTTGAATGTGGCCTCTAGCGGTATTGCATCCTTACTTCTTCCAAATGGCAGGACTGCCCATTCAAGATTCAAGATACCATTGAATATAAATGAAGATTCATCATGTAATATCAAACAAGGTACCCCTCATGCAAAATTATTAAGCAAGACCAAGTTGATAATTTGGGATGAAGCTCCAATGGTCAGCAAGTATTGCTATGAAGCTTTAGACAAATGCCTCAGGGATATTCTCAGGTATAGTCCATCATACAACCCAAACTTACCTTTTGGAGGATTGGTTGTTGTATTAGGAGGTGATTTTAGACAAATATTGCCAGTCATACCAAAGGGATCAAGACAAGATGTAGTTCATGCGACAATTAATTCTTCATATCTTTGGCAACATTGTCATATTTTGCACCTGACAAAAAACATGAGACTTTCTATAGCCGCGAATAATTCAAATCAATATGAAATAAAAGAATTTGGTGAATGACTATTGAAAGTTGGTGATGGAATCATTGGAGACAGCACTGATGGGGAGTCTGAGATTCAACTCCCAACTGATATAGTAATTCCTGATTCTGAAGAAGCATTTGATCTGTTAATCAATTTTGTTTATCCTAACATAATTCAGAACATTTCATCTAGAGATTACTTCAAGGATGGGACCATTTTAGCTCCTACATTAGACATTGTGCATGAAGTTAACACTTATCTGATGTCCCTGATTCCAGGAGATGAAAATATTTATTTGAGTTTAGACTCAATTTGCTTGGAAGAGGGCAATTTAGAAAGCGAATTAGATGCCTTGGGTCCAGAGATGTTGAATGACATAAATTGTTCAGGTTTGCCTCCACATAAACTCATTCTTAAGATAGGAGTTCCGGTGATTCTTTTAAGAAACATAGACCAATCAAATGACCTTTGCAATGGGACACGGCTACAAATTAGAAGATTGGGAAATCATGTTATAGAATGTGAAGTTCTTACAGGGAATAGAATCGGACAGATTGCTTTGATTCCAAGAATGACTATGGTACCAAGCAATGATGTCATTCCTATTAAATTTCAAAGAAGACAATTCCCTTTGATAGTTTCTTTTGCTATGACAATTAATAAATCTCAAGATTAAACTCTATCTTTTGTTGGGTTATACTTACCGAGGGCTGTATTTACACATGGACAATTATATGTAGCCTTTTCAAGAGTTAAAAGCAAAAGAGGTTTGAAGGTTCTTATTCAAAATCATGAAGGACTTTAAGAAAATTGCACAATTAATGTTGTTTATAGAGAAATTTTTGACAATTTGAGATGTTAAGGTATGTATTCCTTGAATCTAATTCATTTAACAACATCCTACTTTTGTTATTTAACTGCTAGACTGTAATTTTTCATAATTTGACTTATGCAAAAACATGTTACATAGAACATGCTGAATTGGAAACTTATTCATCTAGGAGCACTTGAGCGAATCAAGAGGCAACGACAACAATGATGCCACATCACAAATGTTGCTGGTTCAGATTGTATTTCTTGAAATTCCTGACTCTCGTGGGTTTCTGCAATTGTTGTCATTACCTGAATCAAAGTTGCCAATTTCATTATCTCGTCTGGTGGTTAACAGTTCACTAGATAGCATATTTCATGCAAATACTTAGTTCATCAATGACAATTGAGTGTTGGTACTATCTGTTTGCTCTGTCTGTCCATGTACTACGATTTTGACCTTAACTTGATATTTCTTGTCATGATCTCTTAGGCATGTATACATATCCTTTTATCTTTATATCAATGCATGTGTACAAATTGATATTGCACTGTGTGATCTCTTTCTTAGTTAACTGTCGCAGTCATTCATATTCAGATTGATGAGTCATGTTCCTTGTGGTGATGACCATATTGTATCCATGATTCGCTTAGTGGAACAATGGGAGTGGAGGTTTCACCTTCAACATAAATTTGCAAGTATATATGGTGAGGTATGTTTTTTCTTTTTTCTTTTTCTTTTGCAGTCTATGACGTAGATGCTTGTGAGATCATTGTACTTTGACATTCATAATAGTTTTACTTGTCACTGAGCTTTATTGAAGTCATACTTATTCAATTAATGCATCTATCATACTCCATATCAAGCAAATTTGCTTAGAAGCTATTCTAATAAATACATAACATTGAACATTTCCCCAGTACTTTATTATCTCAGGTTCGGAGGTCTTCAATTACATCATGCAACTCGAGTTCTTCTATGCCCAAGCACCTGATAGCATGAGGAGCATTTACACAGCATTCGCCTTGCTCTCAACTGCACTGGGAAATTACTTGAGCTCTTTCATTGTCACAGTCGTTTATGCTCTCTTCACTAGTCGTACATTTTTCCTGCTTACTACTCCCCTTCTACATCGAGGCACTGACTTGAGCGCCGGAGTGGGCTCCGCCGGACAACCTCCGGAGTGTTCCCCTAATGCTCATGTTGATCTCGCAGGGCGTAGAGTTCTTCCCCTCCTGTCGGCATCCACGTGGGCTGAACCTCGGTGACTGACCATCGACGTCTATTCCTTCCGGAACAAATTTGGCGTCGTCTGTGGGAAACCAGCAAAGCACTTGAAGGAGCACCAATGACAGGACCAGAGAGACAACCGATTGTCCTGACAAGGGAGGAACTAGACCGCTTGGTGGCCAACGCCATCAAAGAAGCACTGGAGTAACACCAAGTCGAACAAGTTACCTCGCAGCAAGGGGCTCCCGCGAGGGAGGAGATCCCTAGAATCTCCATCTCGCACTCGCGATGATCTGTCACCCTAGTAGGATGACGGGACGGAGCAGCCCCAGGTCCCCGAAGAGACTCTCCCGGAAATATCGAGAAGGTCCACTTGGTAGCCTCCAGCGCGCAGAGGCACGAGGAAGGACAAGGGAAAAGGGAGGAACCTAAGGCTTCCCATAAGGTTCCCTCCACTCCCTTCTCATCTGAGATTGTTGACGACCCCATGCCGAAGCAGTTCCACGGGCCTGGGATCGCCGATTATGACGGGAAGACGGATTCGGAGGATCACGTCTATAAATTTGAGAATGCGCACTCTTGCACCAGTACACTGACGGCATAAAATGCCGGATGTTCCTGAACACCCTGTCCGGAGCAGCCCAACGATGGTTCCAGAGGCTGCCACCAGGTTCTATCAACTCCTTCGCGGAGTTCAGAATCGCCTTCCTCCACCACTTCACCAGTAGCCGTCGCTATCAGAAGACGGCGCTCAATCTGTTCGCCCTCAAGCAGAAGCCGAAAGAGCCGCTCAAGGAGTACATCCATCGGTTCAACAGGGTGGCGCAAGACGTGCCCAACGCAACGTCAGAAATCCTTGTCAGTGCCTGCACTCAAGGGCTTGTGGAAGGGGATTTCTTCCAATCCCTGGTGAAGAAGCCCCCTGTCAGTTTCGATGACTTGCTGAGGCGCTCCGTCAAACACGTTAACATGGAGGAGGTATAATACGCCCATCGCAAGGAACCAGTCGGAGTCCTCCCTCCCGCTGTTCCCCGATCTGAAAGGAAGGAGCCCCCAACTCCAACTCGGGGAAAAGACCTCCCCTCGGGAAGGACCAGTGGGCGGGTAGACGCCGGTTGGTTGAGACGGTGGATACAGAGTAGCCGAAACCCGGGTTGAAGTACTGCGGTTTTCATGGCAGCACGACACACTCCACCGAGGAGTGTCACGCATTGAAGAAGAGATTTAGTGAGGAGGCCGACACCAAGCCTCGGAGAAAGTGGAATAAAGCGGGGTACCGCCGAAGGTCTCCACGTCGAAGCCTCTCTCCTCGGTGACAGCACGCCGGGGAGAACGAGACCCGGCATCGGTCTCAGTCACGATTGCGAGGAAGAAGTTGGGGGCCTACACCCCGAAGATCTCTCTCCTTAGAAAGAGATCCATTAAAGGGCAAGGCCCCTAAGCGTGGCTCGCCCTCTGGACACGTTGGAGTGATCTCTGGAGGACCTACCGGAGGAGACTCTCACCGGGCAAGGAAGTCTCATACCCGGCGGCTGAAAAACTACTCTATTGGGACAAGTTAGAGCCAGGAGCATGACCCTACAATTTCTTTCGGTCCAGCAGACCTGGAGGAGGTGGAAGCTCCTCATGAAGATGCCATAGTAATCATAGTCTGCATCGCCAATTATGAGGTTAAGCGCATCTTCGTGGACACAGAAAGTTCCGTGAACATCCTGTACAAGGCGGCTCTGGACCAGATGTAGATCGACAAGGATGAGCTACTCCTGGTCTCGACCCCACTGTTCAGCTTTACGAGGTACCAAGTACAGCCGATAGGGCAAATCACCCTATCACCCTCATTGGGTAGCGACACGTTAGAGAGGATCAAAGGACACCTTTCTTGGTTGTGGACACTCCCTCCTCCTACAACGCAATCCTGGGCCGCCCGGCACTCAGTGTCTTCCAGGCGATGGTCTCTGCCTACCACCAGAAGATAAAATTCCCCGTAGTCGATCGAATGGTTGAAGTCAGAGGGGACCAGCTGGTGTCTTGGCAATGCTACAGCGGGGAAGTAAGGACAGAATCCCGGAAGAACCCAAGGGCATTAGAAGATTAGCTGGAGGAGATGGTCAGGCACAGGGGAAGAGGGATAAAAGGCTTGTGTGGCCCTGACAGGCCAACTATCTCTGACCCTTCCGGTCTTGGTAAAATTTACCTTGCATACTATGTACCCACCTGTGTATCTTTACTACCTTGCAGCAAATTCAAGTAATAAAGGAAGTGCACTCTCCAATATATCAAATATGCTACCAAGGACTTAAAAACCCTAATACCTCACGGTGCTATGGATGCCCGAGGTACTTAGGCTTGGTCTAGGTTGTTACGGACTCCCAACCAAGGGTAAAAACCCTAATACCTCACAGTGCTACGGATGCCCGAGGTACTTAGGCTTGGTCTGAGTTACAACGGGCTCCCAACCAAGGGTAAAAACTCTAATACCTCGTGGTGTTGCGGATGCCCGAGGTACTTAGGCTTGGTCTGGGTTACTACGGACTCCCAACCAAGGGTAAAAACCCTAATACCTTGTGGTGCTATGGATGCCTGAGGTACTTAGGCTTGGTCTGGGTTGCTACGAACTCCCAACTAAGGGTAAAAATCCTAATACCTCGCGGTGCTGCGGATGCCCGAGGTACTTAGGCTTGGTTTGGGTTGCTACGGACTCCCAACCAAGGGTAAAAACCCTAATACCTCGCGGTGCTGCGGATGCCTGAGACACTTAGGCTTGGTCCGGGTTGCTACGAACTCTCAACCAAGGGTAAAAACCCTAATACCTCGCGGTGCTACGGATGCCCGAGGTACTTAGGCTTGGTCTGGGTTGCTACGGGCTCCCAACCAAGGGTTAAAACCCTAATATCTCACAGTGCTGCGGATGCCCGAGATACTTAGGCTTGGTCTGGGTTGCTACGGACTCCTAACCAAGGGTAAAAACCCTAATACCTCATGATCCTGCGGATGCCCGAGGTACTTAGGCTTGGTCTGGGTTGGTACGGATTCCCAACCAAGTGTAAAAACCCAAATACCTCGCGGTGTTGTGGATACCCGAGGTACTTAGGCTTGGTCTGGGTTTCTATGGACTCCCAACCAAGGGTAAAACCCTAATACATCGCGGTGCTGCAGATGCTCGAGGTACTTAGGCTTGGTCTGGGTTGCTATGGACTCCCAACCAAGGGTAAAAACCCTAATACCTCATGGTGCTGCAGATGCCCGAGGTACTTAGGCTTGGTCTGGATTGCTACGGACTCCCAACCAAGGGTAAAAACCCTAATACCTCACGGTGCTGCGGATGCCCGAGGTACTTAGGCTTGGTCTAGGTTGCTACGGACTCTCAACCAAGGGTAAAAACCCTAATACCTCGCGGTGCTGCGGATGCCCGAGGTACTTAGGCTTGGTCTGGGAGCTACGGACTCCCGACCAATAGTCAAAATCCCTAATGCCTCGTGGTGCTACGGATGCCCTGGGTACTTAGGCTAGACTGTGTAGACACCCGACCGAGTAGACGAGACTCTAGTCTGGGACAAGTTGCGCCACGATGCTAAAGGCTAAACTGATCTACCCGACAAAAGGGGAACAAGCAAGACATCAGGACATTTATACAGACATGCACACACCAAAGGTAACAAATATTTTCCTTAACTTATAGAGGAAATACATTGATGACAACATCTTAGAGAAATACCAAAGCAACAATCAAAAGATCCGGTAAGGGGAATCACTCCTCTACTCGGGCTTTTCTTCACCATTGCAATATCCCTGTAGAGTCGCTTGGCTCAAAACCGCCTTCCAATTGCCGGTGAGTGGGGATCCAGGCACGTCATGATTGAAATCCTTGAGTCCTCGGGCATAATGGAAAAATCTCGTCCTTCATCCGCGTAGCCAGTGCCAGACGAGGATGCCTGAGGTAACACATGAGTGTGACAATCCCATCTGAAGACCCTGACCACCTCTTCCAGCAAGGAAACATCCAACAACAAGGGCGACACAACATTCAGAAGGAAGAGGAGGGGGAACAACAGCTGCAATTTCTTTCCGGAGAATGGCACTGCATCAAGACGCAAAGAAGAATTGCCAAGAAAGAGGAGAGGAAGCAGTGGCTGCACCCTTCCCTCTTGGTGACGGTACTACACCATCCCCGACAAACACCATCCGATCCCTAAAACTCGGGGAAACGAGGATTCGGAAGAGGATGTCGTTTGAGGCAGACAGGGGACGTACCGCCATGTGGCGCCCAGGGGGAGGCAACTATTAGAATATGTCATCTCCGCCATGCCCCCTGGCGGATCCTGTGATGTCTCTTCTAGACTCCTAGGATAATCCCGGAGTCCCACCTCCGCTAGGATCTTCGACGAGACCTTGGACATCATCTCTACCATGCTCCCCAGCAAGTAGTGTGAAACATGAAGTTCCACCTTCACGGGGCCCTTCGGCAAGAAACACTACTGCGCCTTCGCTATCCTCCCCGGCGACGTCAACAACTCCCGCCGGAAAGAGGAGCAGAGGAAAGGACACTGCCATCTAGCCACAAAGAGTCTGTCAGGGGAAGGAAAGCGGGATGAACGGGGAAGGATGGTTCACCCCTCTCCCCTGTTTATAGTGACCACTGCCTCTCCGTGCATTTAATGCCGGCGTGGCACGGGAATAGCAACGGACGCCAGCTTTGAAGCGTCGCATCGATTGGCATACCTTCGCCGCGCCTGGGAAACCACGACACTTTATGAGTCAATCCAAGAGATCACGGGGGCGACGGTTCGTAAGCCGCCAACATTTTCCAAAAGAGAAGAGTCAATGGGGGCCACACAGGGGAATAAATGTGAGCTTGGCATTTGAGCTTGCGGAGTTATCATGGGAGGATCGTGCCCTGGATTAACCCCGAAAAACTTCTATCTTTCTATTCTCTGAGCCCTCACTGCAAAGACGCGTGACATGTGGAACCAGACTCAAAAGCATGAACAAGGTAGCAAGGTAAAGAAATATGATCATTTTCATCAAAATTGATGCATCAGGGCCAAGCTTCCTGATCAACACCTGACCTTGCAACTCCTGGGCCTCGAGAGAGAACCCCTCTCAAGCTCGGCCGTCGCTCGGCCGTCACTCATAAATTTGGGTCAGCACCTGGAGGCAGAAGTTGATCCTTTTCAACAGGTCGATGACTCCGTGGAAGCCTTGCTTCAAGTGCCTCATTGCCTAGTCCGCAAGGATATTGGCGAATTCATCTGATTCCAGGAACTTAGCCTTGAAGTCTGCCTCAACCTCACTTGTTCTAGAAGTCTCAGCTGCTTGAAGGTCACGCAGCTCGGTCTCAGCAGCCTCCTTAGCGCCCCTCAGTTGTTCCACCTCGGCAGACATTCTATCTTGCTCTGTCAGGGACTCCCTGTGTCTGTTTGACGCGACCTATACCTCCGAGCGAGCCTGGGCTAGATCATCCTCAAAGACGGATACGCGATCAGTCGCCATCATAAGGTCAAACTCCTTCTGGCCAAGCAGATGTGCTTGATTCTGAACGCGCGCGTTCAACCTCTCGGTTGAGGCCTCCATAAGTCGGATGTCGCCTGACAACTTCTTCTCTCTCATCCAAAGCTGATCCCGCTCCTGTGTCACCTGGAGCAGGTCCTTGGTAAGGGCCACTGTTCGCTCGGAAGCCAACCATTCTCGGTGCCGGGAACCATGTAGGGCGGATTCCTTGGTCATCAGGGCGTTCAGTTGATGCTCCACCTTCGCCCGTAAAGCTCGGCTGACCCCCGCTTGCATAAGGCCCACCCAATGCTCATGGTCGGCTGCAGCCTCTACTCTCAAGGCCCGGCGAGTTAAGGCCTCAACCTGGGGTCAGGAGTATAAACCTCGGTTGGCTGTTAGGCAGTCTTTGGCTGCCTGACATTCCACCAAGGAGTTACAAAGAACGTACAGGAGAAAATAACTTATGTAACAATAAACTACACCTTCAGAAGGGTCTCTCGGAGAGTGGTTTGGGGTCCGTCAGAGACTCGTACAGCTGCTCCTCTTGGGGACCTTGAGATGCCAGCCCGCCCCTCGAACGCCGACGAGTCCCGTCGAGGAGGAAGTAGTTGGACAATCGGAGCTTTAGGAGGTAGGCTAGAGGGTCCAGAGTCACCCTCCTCAGAGCTAGAAGTCCCCTCGGATAGGAGTCCCTCAGTAGGAACCTCCTTAAACTGCACGGGGGGAAAAGACTGCATGGAAGCCTCCAAATCTGCATCTAGCCTCTTCTGAAGACGGTCGAGTTTCATCCGGTATTGGGTGCGCAACACCTCCTTACCCTTCAAAGCCTCGGCCGGATCAATTAAGGAAGAACCGGGGGTCGGGACGCCCACCTCCAGAACTGCGGCCAGCGGAATGGGGGAAAATACGAGAACGGATGCCTCACCCTCGGAAGGAAAAACAACCTCCTCAAGAACTGAGGGAAGGGGGCAAGGACCATCGGAGCGCAACCTCTTCCGTCTAGGGCCCAAGCCCTCCGAAACCTATCTTTTCTGTCAACCAGTGACTTGTACTGTTAAGGGGACAGTAGGAGGGGAGGACCCTTCGTTGACCCCCTCAGGATGAACGACAACCGAGGGAGGGCCACCACCGGATGGAAGATCCACCGCAGGGTCAATCGATGGGCCAGAAGGCCCTTGGCTCGTAACAAGCGAGGGTGCAGCAGTAGCCGCTGCCCTCTCAGGTGAGGCAGGTCCACGGGACGACTCAGCGGTCCCCTCCGAGGACTCGACAGGTGCAGGGGGTGCCTCAGGAGCAGTCGGGGGAGGAGTCAGCGCCTCCCGGTTGGCCTCCTCCCACTTAATAAGTTGACCCATCACCCTGGCGAACATGACTTCCTCTGCAATAGCCAGACAAGAAAACATCAGTTGGAACTAACGGGCACTCATGGAAAAGACGAACATACCAAGGCGGGGGCTAATACGGGTCACTTTGGGGCTAAGGCTCGCCCGGTACATGAGCTCCTCACTCTACACCAGTCCAGGGCCACTGAACTCCATGCCGAAAAGTACGTTCTTGGCGCGCTGGTACGTAGGACTCTGGAGAAACTCCCCTAAAGAAGGAGGAGTCGGTAGAGCCTCTATCCAACGAAGAGGACTGAAGGACAACGCTGGCAGTCGGATAAAGAAAAACTTCTCCTTCCACCCTTTGTGAGAAGAAGAAAACCCTCCTAAGAACCTATGACCCCGACGTGCTGAAAAGCTAAAGACCCCTCTAGAGACGATCGGAATAAAGAAAGAATAAAAGAGACGAGGGGTCAGGGGGAGGTCAAAGAGCTTGATGATGATATACGCCCCTCCCATCTGAGCGAAGGCATTGGGAGCCATCTAGTGAAGGGGGATACGAAGTAGGAAGCTATATTCATGAAGAAAGGGGGATGAGGGAAACAGAGCCCTGACTCAACCTGCCCCAAGAAGAAGGTCAAAAAGCCTGCAGGAGGCTCCACTAGCGTCTGGTCTACCCGGGGGATAACCACCGCCATCTCAGCCGGAATGCCGTAGGCCTCATTGGCTGCTTACAGAAATTCCGGTCTCACTCTTGAAGAGGCCTTCTCATACCACTCCGCCCGGTAACCTTCAATGAATCCTAAGGGAAAGGACAAGGAGGAGACGAACTACTTACATTCGAAAGAGTCCTTAGAGAAGAAAAGTAAGACGAGATGCACCCAGCCACGTAGTCAGAAGTTGGCCAAACGTCCTCGCCTTCCCTTCTTATATCGAGGAAGCTGCCTTTGTTAACTCAATAGGGGCGAAGCACGTGGAAAGCAAGAAATCGCCGCATCGGGGCTACACCGGAGATAGTCGTCTGACTTAAGCCAACTACAGTGGCGCACAGTAAGAGGTCGTGCGGAGGGCCGTTGAAACACGTGGCAATAGAGCATTCGCGGAAGGACCCTGTTGCCATCGAGGAGCGCCATGCGCCTTTATAACGGAAGGACAGGTATCACTGCGATATTTCAAAAACTGTAAGATCCTTTAGGGAAGGACAAAAACAAAAAGGGATTTCCTAGGGACTGGGAGCAACCTCTACAATACTAGGACCCCGCATGACTACTAAAGGAGCAGTAATGGGTGCAAAGACCCACAGGGACGCAGCTTCTTCACCACCACACTAGTCTGATTAGTCAGCCACACTTCCTTCGATCAGACTTGAAGGGAGGGACTTGTAATGAGGTTGAATAGCCCGTGGCGGTCACGTGGGATAAAGAAGCTGCGTGACAAAACATGACGAGTTTGAGCGACTCCTCTCTTAGAGCTCTCGGGGCATCCTCAGGAAGAGAGCCTCCTGGGCCCCTCTCGGGAGGCATGCCATGGAAGGAAACCCCTCCCGGGACCACCCTAGGAAGCAGGGTCCCGAGATCACCTTAGGGAAATAGAGCGCCCGCGATCGCCCGGGCCAGAAGACCCCGAGATCACCTCGGGGAGGCGGAGCCCAAGTAGCAGTCGACCTCAAGTAACAATCCTCCCCTCTTTTCTTGGATCTATGGATAAACATCCCCATTAACACGAAGTCATCATGACCCTTAAATACCCCAACGGGCCGAAACACGTAATGACGGCGTGGACCGTTTCAAAGACTATCCAGTAACCATAGAAGAGGGGGGACGTGACGTAGATCATGGGGACGCGCCAAGTCTGCCACCACCGGTATAAAAGGTAGTCCAACCCCTCTGGTAAAGGGGTTATGCTCTCTTCACTAGTCGTACATTTTTCCTGCTTACTACTCCCCTTCTCCATCGAGGCACTGACTTGAGTGTCGAAGTGGGCTCCGCCGGATAACCTCCGGCGTGTTCCCCTATCGCTCATGTTGATCTCGTAGGGCGCAGAGTTCCTCCTCTCCTGTCGGCATCCACGTGGGCTGAACCTCGATGACTGACCATCGATGTCGATTCCTTCCTGAACAATAATAATCGTGACTAATAAAATATAGTAATTGGTTAATGACTCTGATTCAATTACATCCATATATTAAATTTGAAATTTGAAATTGAACTAAATTAATTGATAATATTTTTAAAAAATAAATTTCTAAATAAATACAACCAATCTTTGAATCCATATATATTTTACTAAGTTCAAAATTTATTAATCAACTTATTTTCCCGCGTAATAAAGACATAGCGGCTTTTTACCAAAGGGCGTACCCAAGATTTGGTAATTACCAAAACGAATACCATGCTTTATTTTTTACCAAAGGGCGCATCCCATATAGTGAACTTCCTATTATACCCATCCTGCCAAGTGATGCCTTTTTCGATTCACAATTCGAGACTTCCAAACCACTTTATGAGTAAAATATTAATTTATGGTTCGGATGGACATGGAGTCGATTTTTTCATCTATCAGCACAACAACGTTAATGGTATTGTTGAAGGTGGCGGAGATTGTGCTATCGTTGTGAGCTCATCCCCCGAATCCGTCCCCCCAACCAAAACCTAGGGAAGTCTCGTAAGTGTTTGTCTGTGTCCCTGCGGTGCCTGTAAGTGTTAACGTTGAAGTGCAGACTGCTCGGCAGTATCGAAAGTAGAGGTTAGAGTTTCTGCAAGGCTTATATTTTTTATAATGGCAGGAGAAAGATCTGTAGCTGGTTCAGCGTCTTCTTCCTTGGCATTATCTAGCAAGGTATGTTAGAGATAGTCTTAGGTCAAAACAGCAGAGTTTGTGCACATGTTTAAACTTATTTTTGCTGAATCAATTTGTAATGTATAAAAACTGTAGGCTTCAGATGAGTTTGGAAAAAAAATTACATTGGTGCAGTGTTTTAGGGCACTTTAAACATTTTTTTAAAGCATTTCAAATTTTAAATGATCGACATATTGTGAAGATCAAAGAGTCGCCCTTCAGTGTTTTCTTGGACATACAAGAATTGCAGCATATCCATGGAATTTTGGTGAATATATTCGAAAGTTGGGATTCAACCTCGTAAGTTTTTAAATTTTCAGGTAATAGTTTTAGTTATGAATTGTAAACAATATCTATAGTAAGATAAAACAGGGATAAAGATGGCCTGAAATAATTTAATTTTGATACATTTCACTCATTTCATTTCAGGCCTACTGAGGGTCTAAAGTGATTTCACTTTAGGCCCAACGTGGGCCTGAAATAATTTCATTTCAGGCCCAAAGTGAAATCATTTAAAGGGTATACTCTTGATGATAACTAAATATTTGAAATGTTTCAGGTGTACCGGTTGCGTTCACCAGACGAGATGTTGCTTTGTTACTGGGTATAGTGGACCGTGGTGTTTCGCTCCCTATTAATTCAACTAAAGCATCGGGTGACCTCTATGTTACTTACTTCTCAAAAGTAAAACCTACCAGAACAAGAATTGAGTAGTTACTTAAATATTATTCAAAAAGTGTTGAATCAGAGGATGATGTTTTATTAGTGTGTAAATTCTATATTTTGTATATATTTGTTTGTGTTTTATTTTCATCTAGTACATATAATGTCCCTCTAGGTCTTATAGATATAGTAGATGATTATGAGAATCTTGGTAGATTCAACTGGGTGGAAGCTATCCATCAATTTTTGTCTCCACAATTACCTAAGATTGGGGGCTTATTTTCATCAACTCAGGGATACCAGACCAGCACCAACCTCCCTTACCTAAAGGGGTTTGCTGGGCTTTTGGCAGCGAGTAGAATTTTCTTGTTAAATTTTATAATATTTTGGTGTCATTAATGTATTTGGCTGAAAAACTTGGTGTAGGCATGGTTTTTGGAGAATGTACCAATTCAAAAACCATACAATGTTGAAGGACCCTGAATAAATAAGTGGAGGGATATTCCTTCGCATATTAGTCGGGTGAGGGCCCTTGTCGATCGACTGTCGCCGGAAGAGGTAATTATCGTAAACTGTGATCTATGTTAGTTTGATATAGAAGCAGTAACATTTGTGTACTTGTTAATTGACAGGCCATTGTAGAAATAATTCCTAACCTACATGAGAACAATTTGTTTGAGAACCTTGATATCAGTGATGACATTCCACGACCAATGGAGACATCGCAAGGAGATGACACAGAAGATGTAAGGCTATGTGGTGAATGCATTCTTAAAGACAAGCAAATCAAGGAGCTAACAGAGGAGAATATTTGTTTGAATAAAAGGGTTAAGGAATTGCTTTCAATAATTGAAATAAAGGGCATGGGGGCTGAAGAAAGCTATCCTGTAGTCGATCCTCTTTCTGATCCAGTATATTGTAGAACAAGGAGAGGACGTGACCGAACTCGGTATGATTACAGGGATACTCCAATTGACAGTCCAGTATGGCACCAGCTATTACCAAAGGGGAAGCGGAGCAAGAAACAAATATCAAATGTCATGGACAAGGGAAAAAGAAAAATTAGTGAGGAGGATATGGATGAGGTAAGATAAACCATAACTATAATGGAAGTCATGTCTGAAGAAGACACAGAGGAGGAAACAAGAAAGACCTCCGAACTATACAAAATGAGGCAACAAGGCATTGATGTATGTGATTTACTTTCATATAAAATACCTCAAATTTTATTAAATTTGGTCATTAATTAGTTTTTTGAAAATGTATCGATGTAGTTTGTGAAGAAGCATTTTATGAATTCAAAGAAGAAAAATCAAGATAAAGAAGTGACCTACCTGATAAATAATTGGAGAACCTAAAGGAAGTTACGAAACATAGTTTAGTTAATATATCTTGTTCTTTAATATATAATTGTATCAATTTACTTGGCAGGTTGACATCTGAATTTATTTGGGAGGATGCACCCTTTGCTTTGAATTTGCATTCATTCTTACAAATCCTCAATGGAGAGTGTTGGTGCTTGGATGGCTAGTGAGGGGGGGGGGGTGAATGTAGCCAGACACAAACTTTTGGCTCTTTGAGGTTTTCTGTACATAGGGTTAGCAGCAGCGGAAACAATACAAAAGCAGAAACTAACAGAAAACAAAAACACAAATCAGAAATGCTAACATGGAGGGTTTACAAGGTTCGGGGATAACTTGCCCCTACTCCTTGGCGTGCCCGTGAGGTGGGCGATCCCTTGATCGTCGGCAGATCAAGCCCCGGGAAATCCGGATAGAATGGAACCTCCTTCTCGGTGGAGTAACCTCTCCACAATAGTCTCAGAAAGATATCGAATACAGCACAGAGACAAAGAAAGCTTACAGAGCGCGAAGGAGAAGGTTTACAAAGCACAACTCATAACATAGCAAGATCCTGACAAGAGCCTTCACTCAGCTCTTCCTTCTTGCGGTGTCTGCTTGCTGATCGACTCGCAAACTTCTCCACTGGCTCAAAGCTCTCAAGATGCAAAGTATCAGAGTGTTAGCATTTCAAAGAAATCAGAGAGTTGCTCAAGTGATTCAGATGCTTCTTTGCTAGCACTTGGGCTAGCAAGTGATTCAGATTCCCGGTGAGTGAAGCCCATCGCCACTCATCGCCAGGTCACCAGGCGCGTCTCTGCAGCTCACCAGCTGCTCACCAGCTCGTCTGTAACACCCTCTACTACTACTAACCTCTTCTGGACTTCTTGAACCCTCTTCAGTCGAGCCCAGGTCAGTTTGTCAGCTTCCCAGCTGTAGCGACCCGCCTTCTTACTGTCTTTAGACGGATCGTTACTTTTCTCTACTTCTCAACTTTTATACATGACTAAAGAAAATTGCGGAAATCTTGTTTTTTTTTCTTTTAAATTCTGCTAACAATTATATTCTAACTTAAGCAATCATGTATAATAATACCATGCCATACTTTCTTCTCAAATCCCATAGCTAATACCTGTTGAAAACAGCCTTACCCTTCTTAAACTGCCTGTACCAGTCGACTGGTGACGTGGCAGTCGACTGGTACGCCTGTAATCAGTTTTACAGGTTTCGGCCCTTGCTTTCCAAGTCCACCATTCCTTCAATTTCGAGCCATATCAAACTACGACATCATTTCTATACTCTATATCAGTTTCCTAAACAATTTAGCCAATCAAACGAATCCATAAACTTGAATTTAGGACTTTTATGGAAGAAAATAAACTAAACAAGTTTATATAAACTTTAACAATAGAGTTTGTACCAATCTTGACTTCTATGAATTTATAACACCAAATACATGTTCTACGACCTTGCTAAAGCATTATGAAATGTGATTGCAACTTTTCTAAACATTTTTAAGCAATAAAACTCGATTCAAAAGGAAAATTGATACTATCTTGGCACAAACACCTTTTTCTCTAACAAAGTATCAATATTTCTAACTACTCACACTTTTACTCATCCAATGCAATCATGGGGATATATATGCTAAAGGAAATGACATGGAATCTTTACTCTAAGAAATTTAACATATAAAACTATCCAAAACTCAAATACTCCATAATCTCCATAAAGCAAGAACTTGAAATTTGAATAAACTTAAACATTGCAATTCAAATAACTAAAATGTCTCGTCTCAAGGATCTCTCCATAATCAGCCACCACACACACTCTACTCAGCACCGCCTCGTCGTCTTCCTTCAGAATTGCTTGCCTTTACCTTTATCTGCAATAAGAGGAAATGCATCTATAAGCAAAAGCTTAGTAAGTACTATCTAGCTCACAAAATCTCGAATGTGCAAACATGCTTCTAGAACAATATGAAAATCATGTGAGATACTAATATGCTTGAAAGGAAACTAAGAACATGTATAGCTCAAAACATGCATACTCAAGCAATAATAAATCTCAATTTACTTTTCTTGGCTCAAATTGAAACTTTAGCTATTCTTTTGCTTTTGAAAACTTTCTGAAAACTTTCGAAACTTTGCTAAAGCATATACTTGAAAATACTAATCACTTGGATCCACTGAAGACGTAAGTACCATCTGATGCGCGTTCCCTAAAAGGTTGGGGTAGCGAGCCACCAATCCTAATAGAGCAGACCTTGGTCTACCAGGGCCAAGACCTTGGAATTGGACACCTGGATTTCTTTAACGACGCCCTTGGACGCCGGGTACTGGCCTTAGAAAATAAAATAGCTTTTCTTACTTTTCTTTCTTATCTGTAAATGCCTTGGCATTTTCTGGAGCACCTTGCGTGCTAAAATCCCTAAGTCTTGACTTTTGGGGATTTCTTAAGGCCTTGGCCTTTTCTTTTCTTATCTTTATCTTTTCTTTTCTTTTCTCATAGCTTTTCTTGGACCCTAAACTCACATAGGGTATTAATCAACATATATAAGCATATAATGAACTAATATCACATGCAAAAACTCAAACAAAAAGGAAATATCTCTTTTAAAAACTTTTAAAGGAAATTCTCGCGGAAAAACCGCCTCTTACTGCAGGTGAGCAGTACTTACATTGATATCTTGGACTTACAACCAAGATTGACGACTAGAGCTCGAGAAAACTTGAGATCTCGGAGAATTCTTTACGCCTACGCGTTCCTCTCGTCGCGGGGATCCCGAATATAGGATTATCTCTTGGAGAAGGGTCTCGGCCGGCCCTCCTTGGCCTTGATGTTGGTCGGCGTCGCCCAAGAGAGAAGAGGGAGTCGGCGTGAGGGTTTGGAGAGGAGAGAAATAAAACTTCTCTCTTTAATTGGCTATTTATACTTAAGGGTCAGATCAACCTAACTATCGCTTAAATACCCTTCTCTCCATCCGTTTCTGTGCTTGATACCCCTAGCCCAGCCGGTTGGGCGCTTGTGCTGTTTCGGTGTGGTCGCGGGTTCGAACCACCCGCTGCACTAAATCGGTTTTTCCTTTTTCTCCTTTTTCCTTTTTCTTTTTCTTTTTCCAAAAATACCAAACGGACTCGGAAAATTCCATAAAAATACTCTAAAAATTCCTAAAAATATCTAGAATATTTCTAAACCATTTCTAAATAATTCTAAGGACTTTAAGAATTAAAAATGGAAATTTTGGGGCGTTACACCAGCCATTGCCAGCCCGCACCAGACGCTCGTTGTAACCTGAGAAGAGAAAAACAGCCAAACCTGATCAAGGGAAAGTCCCCAGTTGCCCCTCCTCCATTGTTTGAATCATCCCTGCATTACCTGCACACTTAGCAGACGCTTAGCAAATGAAATCAAACGTGAATCAGTAAGGTAGCAGAGAAAACAGAAATGATCAGAGCGAAAACAGAAGTCTGACAGCGGATTTGAATTAAAGATATCAGACACTGATCGGTCCACAGATAGATCAGAGAAGACCCTGATCGATCAAGTCACCTCTTGATCGATCCAGTGTCTCCTTGATCAGTCACACTGACCGATCAGGGATCGTGGATCGGTCACACTGACCGATCCATCATCTTCTGGGCTTTCAAGCCACTACCCATCAGCCAAAGGCCCTGATCGGTCACCTGACCGATCAGGTCACTCCCTGACCGATCAGGAGCCATCCTGATCAGTCAGGATGAGGATAGTCTGATCTTTGTAGGTCAGATAGACCGATTAGGGTTTCTCACAGAGCCAATCTGATATCTCTCTGATCGTTCACCAGAACGATCAGAAACAAATCAGAAGCCTTCTGTTCTCTCCCTGATCGTTCACCAGAACGATCAGGAGCTGAATAGAAGCATTCTGTTCTCTCTCTGATCATTCACCAGAATGATCAGACTTCTCTGGATCGGTCACCAGACCGATCCACAACAAGGAGTTTGTGCCAACTCCCTGATCGGTCTCCAGACCGATCCAACTCCGACCAAATCAACCCTAAGTCCAGAGAACAGGCTCCCTAGCCTTCTCTGACTCATTCTGGTCCTGGAGAAAGAGCCCATGTGCCCTCTCCGACCAGTACACTCAATGGTCAGTCCCCCGGACCAAGACTTCGTGCCCGACTTCACTCACCGGGACTTTGTTCAACCTAGCTTCCCTCGCTAGGACCTGGCTTCACTCACTAGGGTTTCATTCACCCGGCTTCACTCACCGGGATTTCCATCACCTGGCTTCACTCACCAGGACCCGACTTCACTCACCGGGGTTTCAGTCACCCGGCTTCACTCACCAGGACCCGGCTTCACTCACCGGGGTTTCAACCACCCGACTTCACTCATCGGGACTCGGCTTCACTCACCGAGGTTTTCGTAACCTGGCTTCACTCACCGGGAGTTATGCCCAGTCCCCGACCAGGACTTAAACCAGACTCATCTTTTATTAACCTAAACTTAAAATGGTGTCAACACCAAAACAACAATCAGGGTCAGACTGCATCAATAATCTCCCCCTTTTTTGTTGAGGCAATCGACCCTTAAATGATTGGAAGATCATGGTTTTGATGTGTGTGTGTGAATATGTTTAAGGTTAGAGTGTTATGTTGTATTTGATGTGTGTGATTGAGTTTGCAGGACTTGGAGAATCACACATGGTGGACATATCCGAGGGACGAGAGCCGAGGGAGGAGAGCTCCAAGGGCAAGCTGGGAAGTGGACTTCAAGGGCACACGTGAAGGGTGGCATGGAGGCAAGCCAAGAGAAGGCTTGCGTGTGCATCCGAGGGACGATAGCCAGAGGAAGAGGACTTCAAGAGGCAAGCCAAGGGAGCAGACCTGAAGGCATACGTGAAGGAGAATGTCCGCAGTGGTTGGGACTAAGCTTGGGACTAAGCTGAGAGGCAGGGCAGTCGACTGCCAAAACTCACAGAGAGTTTTCGGCCTCAGACCAGTCGACTGCCCTTGGGCAGTCGACTGGTGCGGGGCTGGACAGACTGCGAGTTTGTCCTGTTCTCCTATAAAAGGAGGACCTTTTTGCACGTGAGCGGTACGGTTCCGTACAGTAATGAAGTGCTGCTCGACTGAAAAGTGTTCCTTGCTTCCTCTCACTTATTCTACTTCATTTTGTAAAGAGGAAGATCATCACTGTAAAAGTTTCTCCGCCTGAAGGAGGTTTTTCATAGTGAAAGTGGTGCTCGTGCATGGATCCTTGGATTAGTCACCCATCTGGGTGGATACCAAGTAAAGTATTGTTGTTAGCATTGTTATTGTATTTTCTTTGCATATTATTGTTCCGCTGCGCTAACGACATTGTAGAGATCGAAATCGAAAAGTGCTATTCACCCCCTCTCTAGCACGCCAAGACGATCCATCAGTTGGTATCAGAGCCGGTTCGTTTCGGAAGAACTAACCGTCAACCGGAGCAAGTATAATGGCGTTTCAAGAGGGATACTCCACGGTACGACCACCCTTCTTCGACGAGAACGACTTCGCTTACTGGAAAGGTAGGATGCAATACTACCTTATGAACGATATTGAGAACTGGATTAGTGTTGCAGATGGCTTCGAGGCACCCGTCGATGAAAGAGGAGAACCGACACCGATGAGATCCTGGTCGAAGGAGGTAATGAAGAGGGCATAGTCCAATGCCAAGGCCACCACCACACTGCAGTGCGGGCTCTCAAAGAAGCAACTGAACAAGGTGGGACCGTTCAAGAGCGCCAAGGAACTGTGGGACAAATTGGTGGAATTGAACGAGGGGTCAAACGAGTCCAGAAGAGCAAAGAAGGATTTGCTCATGGCCCAACTCCAATCCCTATCCATGAAGAGCAATGAGACTGTCAGTCAGCTACATGGAAGGGTGAAGGAAGTAATCAATGAGCTCCATGTGATTGAAGAAAAGATCGAGAACCGGGATATCGTCAGGTATGTTTTACAAGCCTTCCCAAGAACCATCTTGTGGGCATCCATGGTTGATGCATACAAGGTATTAAGGGATTTGTCCATTGTTAAATTAGACGACTTATTCTGTGAATTTGAACTACACGAGCAAGCTAACGTCTCGGCCAAACAGAAGGGTATTGCTTTTATTGCAGAAAAGGAGAAGAAGAAGAGGAAGGAGAAGAAGAAGGTGATATACTCCTCCTCATTAGATTTAGAGGAATCCAGCACCTCCATGGACAGCGACCAAGAGGCATTCATGGTAAGAAAGATGCGTAAGGCTTTCAGAAATTTTTCTAACAAATCATATGCTAGGAAAGGGTCCAAAGGCAAGGGTAAGGCCAAGTACATTATATGCTACAACTGCCACCAAGAGGGACACATGAAGAACGAGTGCCCTCAATTGAAGAGAAGAGATGACAAGAAGGAGGAGAAGAAGAAAGGTGACAAGAAGAAGTCAAAGGGAAAGGACAAGGGTGCCACCAACCTCAAGGCAACCTGGGATGATCTCTCATCCTCAGAGGAAGAAGAAGAGCAAGTTTCTCATTTTGCTCTTATGGCGCAAGACCACTCAAATTCATCAGATGATGAAAGAAGTTCAAGTAGTGATGAGAGCGACTCCTCCTCTTCATCATCCGAGTCAGAAGCTTCGGTAAGTGAGGTATACCACTTACCCTCCTCTACTTTAGTCAAGATCATTTCTAGCACTAATATGAACTTAGATAAGGCTAGAAGTAAGATTAAGGATATAAAAGAAGAAATTGCCATGCTTAGAGTAGAATCTACCAAACTTGAAGAATTGCATGCTAGTTCTATTACATCACATGCTTCACATCTTGAAACTGAAAATAGGGAACTAAGGAAAAAAGGTAGATGAACTCACAAAGGCCCTTAGGAAATTCCAAGTAGGATCTAGCAACCTAGATATGATAATCAAAAGTCAAAGGGCCGTTTATAACAAGGCCGGTTTGGGATATAGGCCAAAGACAAAGGAAGTGGTCTTTGTATCACTTACGGGTAGGATTGGTGCATCTAGGAGACTAGGGGCTAAGGGAAACACCAAGAGGGCATGGGTACCTAAAAGATTTCTAAATGATGCTTATAGATCAAAGATTTGGGTACCAAAAGAGTATGTTTTTCATGTTGTATAGGTAAAGGTGAAGGAGGCCTCAACTATGTGGATAGTAGATAGTGGATGCTCAAGACACATGACAGGAGATGTGAGAAAGTTCACTACTATTAGCTACTTAAGAGAAGGGACGGTCTCCTTTGGGAATAGTGGAAAATTGAGAATCATTGGTAGGGGCACCATTGAGGTATCTCCCACAATTTCTATATATAAGGTACTCCTAATTAAAGATATGAAGTTTAATTTACTCAGTGTGAGTTAGTTATGTGATGCAGGCTTTAGAGTTGAATTTCATGCTAGGACATGCATAATTAAACATAATGAATCAAATAATGTTATATTAGAAGGGTTTAGAGAGGCAAATTTATATTATCTTGACCTTGCTTATGCTACTAACAATGTTGCTAAGTGTCTCATGTCTAAAGAAGAAGAAGGGTGGTTGTGACACCGGAGGCTTGGACATGTCAACATGAGAAGCATTGCAAGAGTGACCAAGGAAGAGTTGGTGAAGGGGCTACCAATGATCAAATTTGAGAAGACCAAATTGTGTGATTCATGCCAAGAGGGTAAGCAATCAAAATCATCACACAAAGGTAAAACCCTAACCACTACTACTTGTTAACCGCTTTAGTCGTGTTACGGTTTCAAATACAATTAAAGTATCGAACTCCCCTAAACTAATGTAGTATAGAGTAACTCGAGTCGTCTCTCTCAAGGAATGTAATGATAGGTTAATAATCTTAGGATTCCAAGTTATTGCTTCTGGATTTTGGATATGAAACTGGGGTTTGTATTTGAACGCTAAGACTACGAAATGAAATAGCAAAGCGAGTATGAAATCTAATCCTAATTAATGAAAGACAATACGAGTAAAGGAGATCTAATCTAATCTAAACTATATTTGCAGAAAAGAAAAGAAACGTAAGGTAAAGCATTAACGAAACCTTCACTAATCTAATTGCATTCAATTAAAGACAAAAACTTAAAGACATTGAAAGGGATAAGACAAGAAAGGATTAAGCAAAAGAAAATACAAGAATTTAAACCTAACTATTGGAATAAGCATTTTGTCAAACAACTTGCAAGCATGGATCAAAATAACAAAAGTACGTGCAAACTAATATGGGAGATCAAGCTAAATACAAGCATTCATCATAAGCAAGAAACATCCAACTGTATGAAACAAACAACCAAATCTCTGGAGGATGTGGATCTCCGGATGATGAAGGAAAGCTATGAAGGAAAAGCTGTGAAAAACTGCTGTGAAGAACTGCTGCCAAATCTGTGAAGAAGAAGAAGAAATGAAGGACTACTGATGAAGAGCTGCTGTGAAGAGGTGGTTGAAGGGGAGAGGTAGTTGCGTCTAGGGTTCCCTTGTGTATGCCGAGAGGGATCAAGAACGAGGTGCGACCGGCCGGAGGTGGTGAAGAGATGAGGTGGAAGGTGGGTGATCCGACCGGTGTGGTGTGGTAGAGAGGAACCTAGCCGCGTGTGTGCGTGATTGGATGATGAGATCCCCTTCTTTGGCTGCCCTAACCCCCTTTTCTACTTCTCCTTTCCACCCTTGATTTCCTCTGATGAGTGGCTGAGATCACTTGCAAAGAAACTCCATCAATCGTCGTTGCCAAATTCAAGTGGAGGGGTGTGATGATTCACGCATCCGATCGCATCTGGACAACTATTGATCAGACTGAATGGCTCTGGATCGGTCTGGATGCTCCCTGATCGGTTTGGGGACCGATCAGGAGCCTCCCTGATCGGTCTGGGGATCGATCAGGAGCCTCCCTGATCGGTCTGGGGACCGATCAGGATGTGATCAGTAGCTAAAATTCTGAATTCCTCTGTGCCATCTCCTCCTGATCGGTCTGGGGACCGATCAGGCCTTCCCTGATTGGTCTGGTGACCAATCAGGGCTCCAGTAGAATGAAAATGGAGTCCGATATCGTTCTTTATGGATCCATCTTTGCCCCAGATGTGCCCCTTTTGATTCGATGATGCACAAGCTGTCCAAAAATTCAATAGAATGAGATATGAGTGTGAAAATGCAGGAAAATTAATTAACCAATGAAAATACATCCTATTCATAATTATGCATCATTTCATAAACAAATACACCCCAAAGCCTCAAATTCCCTCACTAATTGCACAAAATTTATCCGTCAAAATGCTAGTTATCACACCCCCACACTTAATTCTTGCACGTCTCGAGCAAGCAAAGAAAACTAAAAGAAAAACAAAATATCTCCCAAACATTACATCCCTTATCGATACTTCATAAAATAATAAAAGAAGGTTACTTAGGATCATCAAGTCTCAAGAATCCATGTATTTATGGTTCCAAATCTCACATAAGTCAAAAGACATGATAATTTCATCAACTTGAATAAATTATGCATGACAACAACCTCACAAGATAGATATATGCACTGATGCTCACAAAAATAATAAATATGAAAGTGGAGTTTTCTCAAAGCATTCATGACATTGCACTACCATATGCTTGCTTATTTTCTACTTCTCCACTACTATAAGATAAGTACACAAATCAAGAGGACTTTTCAATGACTAATGATGAAACCAAGTGCTGACAAAAGAACAAGAAGGGTAGATAACAAAGGAGATCACAGAGAATATGAGAGCATTGGGGTAATCAACATGATGTATACAATCAAACCATATGCCAAAATAAAAACTCAACCAAACATCCAAACTCAAAATTCTCCTTGCACATTCTCAATGCAATACACAACAACCACTTAAAACATCTCTAAAAATGCATGTATGTATTAACAAAGTAACTCTTGAATTTCTCTCAACAAGGATATCAAAAGAGTATGCATCAAGAAAATATTTCTTCTTGTTCATAACTAACAAAATCCCAAATGCTTGAGAATTTTTTTTTCTTTCATTTCTTTCATTTTTTTTTCATTTTTTCTTTTTTTCTTCTTTTTTTTTCTTTCACTTTTTTTTTTCATTTCTCATATTTTTTTTTCACAGAGAGATTTTTTTTTTCAACAAGCA
This sequence comes from Boesenbergia rotunda, assembly GCA_024364735.1. NCBI lineage: Eukaryota > Viridiplantae > Streptophyta > Magnoliopsida > Zingiberales > Zingiberaceae > Boesenbergia > Boesenbergia rotunda. Next base: position 513,057 of record JAGFNQ010001903.1, on the reverse strand, counting down.
TTCGTCCATACTCACTTATCTTTCCCCCACACTTAAAACTTCCCTCAGACAATGTAACAAAGCATGATAACATCTGAAACTCATAATAATAGAGGCTGATAATAGACAAATAAAAATGTACTCATCATGCAATCACCCTATGCTCTCATGCTCAAGGGAAGAATAAGCTAATAAAGATATGACAGTGAGAATGTAATGACAATGAGAAGATCTGAGAAAGGAAAGACAATAAAACATGAAAGCAATAGGTGAAATGCTCACTAGTAACAATAGCAAAGTAGAGGAAAAACTAAGAGATCAACAAGAAAGTTTGCCTCCATCATATTCATGTAAGCTTATGCTAATGTAATTTCAAAAACAATCAAAGCAAGTTCTAGAGTGTCAAATATCACAAATGCTATCACACATAAGAGGATTAAGGATAGGCATGACAATATCCTCACTAGGTGAACAATAAAATGTCATGCTTAATCCAACAAGATAGAGTCTATCACCACAACAAATGACTAAATGCAATTAATATCCCCAAGCATACCAAGGAAACCAAAACTCAATAGTCAGACTTAACCATCTTTTATGATTCTCAAAGCATAATAAAGGAACATGTAAGGAGATACAACTCGAATTCAAACAAGATTTATTCAAGACCAAACAAAATGCAGAATGAGGAAGCAAAGTATGAATGCAAGGTATGAAAGCAAACAAACATGCAAGTATAAACATAAAGAAAAATAAGAAAATGAAAGAAAAGGAACAAACTCCCCTTTATTCCTGGTGGCTGGAGTCGGTTTAGGAGTAGCATCCATCCAGGTAGTGGTAGGGTTTGGGCAGTCGAGAGAGCATTCCTCAAGTGAGCTATGTCATAGTGCACTGCTCCCCCACACTTCGACTTTACATAAGTGTGTTCCAGTGGCCGAAGATGATTCAGGTACAAAATCCATTCTTGGGGTAAATAGTTGCAAGTCAAAGTAAACTCGACCCCTCCCACTGCATGCTTTTTAGAAGTCCTTCCGGGAGGTTGTAGGCGATTACGTTTCAGTACCCATTCTAGAAGCCTACGGGATCTGCAAAACCATGTAGAGAAAATACCTCCCGCACACATGCAGGGTAAGAAAAGAGTGAAATATATACCACCTCCATATAAAAAGAATCAAAATATGCGTCACAACCAATAAAATCAATTCTAGGTACCTCAATGGAATTTTCACAACTAACATCCACATATGTTATATCAAGAAATGTATCGCAGCCAATGAAGTCAACCTTGGGTACCTGATCGTGCTGAAGAATCTCCTGGTTAAGTACATGCTATACTACAATCTCAGGTTCAGGTTCTGGTGGACATACAACGAAAAGAGGTGATTCTTGGGTTCTTGCTTCCACCATGCAAGTCCCTACACTTCCATACTTATCCTCTGAAGGCATCTCAATCAATATAGGTGGTCCCTGGGGCTTAGTGCAATCCCCTACACCTATAGAATCATCTGCAACAAAAAATGAGTCAGATACAGTCTTCAAATCTTCAGCCTCCCCTGTAGCTAACACCTCCTCTGCCTCATCTGAACTAGAATATCCTCTCTGAACATCGATCCTGGTCCCTGCAGTCTGCATCTGACTAATGGTGGAGGATATCTGTCCAATTGATTGCTCTATGTTCTGACTGGAAGCATCAGTCCTACTCTAAACTGTCCATAGCCTTCCTGATGCTGCTGAAATGGAGCGTTACATTGCGGAAAATCCTTCTCAAATTGCTGCTGAAGCTGAGCACTAATCAGAGTGCTCATCTGAGTGCTCAACTGCTGAAAACACCTCTCTTGTTGTTGCAGCAAATAAGTGAGGAGTGGCTCCAAAGTGAGTGGAAACTCCGGTTCTTGTTGCTGAACCGGATGTGACCATGAAGGCATAGGATAATCCTGGAATGTCTGTAGATTCTGATATGCTGGATATTGCTCAGTAAATTGATTTTGTGTATCCTCATACCTGAAATATGACTGATCCACCCAATTAGAATCGTAGGAATTCGAAAATGAGTTATACCTATCTGACTGTTGAGGAGTAGCTCGAGAAGGCAATTGGCTCGATCCCTGGGCGCACATTTGCTCCATTCCACTAATTATTTGTTCAATGCGTCTTTTCAAGTCTTGAAGAGTGGAATCATTCTTTTGTTGCCCTTGCTGTAATAAAATTTGTTGCTGAAAATTATTGCTCTGAAAATTCTGGTTGTATAATTGGAATTCTTGCTGTGCAGGTTGAAAGTCTTGCTGATCATAATGAAATTGTTGTTGAAAATCTGAGAAATTCTGCTGACACTGTTGTTGTGGCTGATTCAGAGGTTAGAAGTCTTGCTGAAAATTTGGATTGTACCCTTGCTGAAAATTCTGAAATGGTGGTTGAAATTGCTGTGGTGGTTGATTGAAATGTTGGCTTTGCTAAAATCTGAATAAGGCTGCTGAAATTCTTGAAAAGGCTGAAATTGAGGATGCCCTTGTTGAAGTTGGTAATCTGGTTGTTGAAAATTTGAGTAGGACTACTGAAAATCTTGAAAAGGCTGCTGACTTTGTTGACACGGCTGCTGGTAAGTAGATGGATAAGCATTTGTCCTTTGTTGGCACTCCTTCAGCTTAAACAAATCTTTTAACTCCATCAAAAATTTGATCACTAACTATTTATTTGAAGACATTTTGAACCTGCAGTCCTGTCACAAAACAAACAAAATGGCAGCACCCGTGTACAAAAGGATAAAGCAAATAAGAATAGAATCAAATCCTAAAATTATCAAACACCACTACACTCCCCGGCAACGGCGCCAAATTTGTTAACCGCTTTAGTCGTGTTACAGTTTCAAATATAATTAAAGTATCGAACTCCCCTAAACTAATGTAGTATAGAGTCACTCGAGTCGTCTCTCTCAAGGAATGTAATGATAGGTTAATAATCTTAGGATTCCAACTTATTGCTTCTGGATTTTGGATATGAAACTGGGGTTTATATTTGAACGCTAAGACTATGAAATGAAATAGCAAAGCGAGTATGAAATCTAATCCTAATTAATGAAAGACAATGCGAGTAAAGGAGATCTAATCTATTCTAAACTATACTTGCAGAAAAGAAAAGAAATGTAAGGTAAAGCATTAACGAAACCTTCACTAATCTAATTGCATTCAATTAAAGACAAAAACTTAAAGACATTGAAAGGGATAAGACAAGAAAGGATTAAGTAAAAGAAAATACAAGAATTTAAACCTAACTATTGGAATAAGCATTTTGTCAAACAACTTGCAAGCATGGATCAAAATAACAAAAGTACGTGCAAACTAATATGGGAGATCAAGCTAAATACAAGCATTCATCATAAGCAAGAAACATCCAACTATATGAAACAAACAACCAAATCTCTGGAGGCTGTGGATCTCCGGATGATGAAGGAAAGCTGTGAAGGAAAAGCTGTGAAAAACTGCTGTGAAGAACTGCTGCCGAATCTGTGAAGAAGAAGAAGAAATGAAGGACTGCTGATGAAGAGCTGCTGTGAAGAGGTGGTTGAAGGGGAGAGGTAGTTGCGTCTAGGGTTCCCTTGTGTATGCCGAGAGGGATCAAGAACGAGGTGCGACCGGCCGGAGGTGGTGAAGAGATGAGGTGGAAGGTGGGTGCTCCGGCCGGCGCGGTGTGGTAGAGAGGAACCTAGCCGCGTGTGTGCGTGATTGGATGATGAGATCCCCTTCTTTGGCTGCCCTAACCCCCTTTTCTACTTCTCCTTTCCACCCTTGATTTCCTCTGATGAGTGGCTGAGATCACTTGCAAAGAAATTCCATCAATCGTCGTTGCCAGATTCAAGTGGAAGGGTGTGATGATCCGCGCATCCGATCGCATCTGGACAACTATTGATCGGACTAAATGGCTCTGGATCGGTTTGGATGCTCCCTGATCGGTCTGGGGACCGATCAGGATGTGATCAGTAGCTAAAATTCTGAATTCCTCTGTGCCATCTCCTCCTGATTGGTCTGGGGACCAATCAGGCCTTCCCTGATTGGTCTGGTGACCAATCAGGGCTCCAGCAGAATGAAAATGGAGTCCGATGTCGTTCTTTATGGATCCATCTTCGCCCCGGATGTGCCCCTTTTGATTCGATGATGCACAAGCTGTCCAAAAATTCAATAGAATGAGATATGAGTGTGAAAATGCAGGAAAATTAATTAACCAATGAAAATACATCATATTCATAATTATGCATCATTTCATAAACAAATACACCCCAAAGCCTCAAATTCCCTCACTAATTGCACAAAATTTATCCGTCAAAATGCTAGTTATCACTACTTTACCATTAGAGCTCTTGCATATAGATCTATTTGATTGCCATAGTACTCCCTCACTTGTAGGGAGTAAATATTGTCTAGTGATAGTAGATGATTTTTCTAGGTTTACTTGGGTTTACTTTATGAAACATAAGGACGATACCCTAGAAATTTTTATAGGATTTAGCAAAAGGGTAGAAAATGAAAAACATATCAAAATAAACCAAATTAGAAGTGACCACGGTGGGGAGTTCCAAAATGCAAGCTTCACACAATTTTGTGTTGAAAATGGATACAAGCATGAATTTTCATGCCCAAGGACTCCTCAACAAAATGGGGTAGTTGAGAGGAGAAACCGAGCCCTACAAGAAGCTGCTAGGACTATGCTTAATGCATATTCCCTTCCTAGCTACTTTGGGCCGAAGCTGTTAGCACCGCTTGCTATATTCAAAACCGGGTGTTGGTACATAGGTTCCTAGGAAAGACACCCTTTGAATTATGGAATGGAAGAGTACCACAAGTCTATTACTTTAGGGTCTTTGGATGTAAAGTGTATATCTTAAATACCAAAGATGACCTAAGGAAGTTTGAGTCAAAAGCCGATGAGGGAATTCTAGTTGGGTACTCGTCCACTAGTAGGGGCTATAGAGTTTACAACAAGAGGACAAAAGTGATTAAGGAGTCCTCGAATGTTAAGTTTGATGAAACAACAAGTACCTACTCTAGAAAAGCCTCAATTGATAAGGATATGGAAGAAGTCCAACCCCTTGCCCAAAGAATCCAAGACCTACATTTGGAGGGCAATGATGAAGGGGGAGCTAGAAGTACCCTAGAGGATGAGGAAGAAGGTGTAAATGAACCCACAACCTCTAGGCCCTTGAGAGATCACCACGATCACCCTATTGACCAAATAGTGGGTGATGTAACTCAAGGAGTAAGGACTAGGTCCTATTTTAGGGATCAAACTAGTCAAATAGCTCTAATCTCTCAATTAGAACCCAAGTCCATTGATGAAGCATTAGGTGATGTTGATTGGGTTTTAGCCATGCAAGAAGAGCTAAATCAGTTTGAGAGAAGTGAGGTTTGGGAGTTGGTTTCTAGGCCCAATGATTGCACCATTGTAACCACAAGATGGGTCTTTAGGAACAAACTAGATGACCAAGGCAAAATCACTAGGAACAAGGCTAGATTGGTAGCTAGGGGATTTAACCAAGTTGAGGGATTAGACTATGATGAGACTTATGCCCCTGTAGCTAGATTAGAATCTATTAGAATTCTACTAGCCTATGCCGCTCACATGGGTTTCACACTCCACCAAATGGATGTGAAGTCGGCATTCCTTAATGGGATCATTAAGGAAGAGGTTTATGTAGAACAACCCCCCGGGTTTGAGGACCCTAATTATCCAAGACACGTTTACAAATTAAGAAAAGCCTTATATGGATTGAAATAAGCTCCCCGGGCTTGGTATGAAAGGCTTTCTTCATTTCTAGTGTCTAAGGGGTTTAGGAGAGGAACAATTGACCCTACTTTGTTCCTAAAATCTAAGGACAAGGACATATTTGTTACCCAAGTCTATGTAGACGATATCATTTTTGGGTCAACAAATAATGACTTCTTACAAGAATTCATCAAGTGTATGGAAGATGAATTTGAGATGAGTCTTGTAGGAGAGCTAACCTTCTTTTTAGGCCTTCAAGTTAAGCAAACTAATGAAGGTACACATGTTTTTCAAACCAAATATGCTAAGGAGATGTTAAAGAAATTTGGCTTAGAAAATGCTAAGGTAGCATCTACACCCATAGGAACCAATGTGAAAATGGATAGTGATCTTGAAGGGAAAATGGTAGACTCTAAACAATATAGGAGCATGATTGGTAGCTTACTATACCTAACCGCTAGTAGACCCGATATACTTTTTGCAGTAGGTATGTGTGCTAGGTACCAATCTTGTGCCAAAGAGTCCCATTTAGTTGTAGTCAAGAGGATCCTAAGGTATGTCAAAGGTACCCTCAATGTCGGACTTTGGTATCCAAGAACCCTAGTGTTGATCTTATTGGATACACCGACTCAGACTATGCGGGTTGTAAGCTAGATAGGAAGAGCACTAGTGGAGGGTGTCAATTTCTTGGATCTTCCTTAGTTAGTTGGAGTAGTAGGAAACAACTATCCGTTGCCTTATCAACAGCGGAGGCGGAATATGTGGCAATGGGTGGGTGTGTTTTCCAACTCCTTTGGATCATGCACACCCTAGAGGATTATGAGTTATATTACACCAAGGTCAAAGTCTTGTGTGATAATGTAAGTACAATCAACCTAACCAAAAATCTGGTTCACCACTCTAGGACAAAACATATTGAAGTGAAACATCACTTTATTAGAGATCATATGGCAAGGGGAGACATAGAATTACACTATGTTGAGTCAAAGTCGAACCTAGCCGACATCTTTACCAAGCCTCTTCCCGAATCGGAGTTTACATTCTTAAGAAGAGGCCTTGGAATGTATTTTGTAGAAGTATAGGATGAACTTTGAGCTATTAGCTTTGAAAAAGGGTGCTTGATCCATTAGGGTGATTCATTTGGTTCACTTGTACTTGTGGCACATTGTTGAACCATTAGAAGTATCAAAATATGAAAATTAGACCAACTATGGGGAAGACAAGTGTTTAATCAATGGACACTTTGCCCAAAGATCGTTGGATATTTTAAACTTTTGAAAACCATTTTATGCTTTATATAATTTGCCATGTTTTTGAAGGTTATATGATTGCAAAATTAGATTGTAAGTTTGGTACAAACCTTAGTGGTTTTCAAAGATTTTGGATTTTTATCAAAAGTCATGCATATTTGAAATTTTATATGGACTAATATTTTTCCTTGATAGAGGATATCATTTCAAACATGTATGCAAAATTTTATAATTTTTGGAATTTTTTAAATTTTTCTGGAAGTTTCTGAAATTCGGCAGAAAAGCTGAAAATTCAGACTGATAGCGTATCAGTCGACTGCCCCATGGGCAGTCGACTGGTACGTCTATTTTTAGCAATTGTGAGAATTTTCAGAAATCAAATTTTCTCTCATTTGATGCCATAGGGTTTGGTTGCTTGAGACAATCATTTTGATGGTGTCAAAGGGGGAGAATGGGTGGTTTAAGTTAGAATTTTAACCTTGAAATGGATGGTTTAAGGTATTTTATCTAACCTAGATTTTGGATGATTAAAAATGAAGAGAAGACTTGGATTAAGGGGGAGGTTACCTCTTAGGTTTGAATATGTCTTATATGTCTTACATTTTTAATGATGTTTAGTGTTAAGTGGAAACTTAACTTGGATTATGATTGGAATTAAAAATGGGGAGAAGACATGGATTAAGGGGGAGGTTACCTCTTAGGGTTACTATGTCTTATGCTTTTTCAATTGCTATCTATTGCTATTGCTATTGTTGGCTGTTATTTATCTCTAAACTTAAACATATTGCCACACATCAAAAAGGGAGAGATTGTTGAGGCAATCAACCCTTAAATGATTGGAAGATTATAGTTTTGATGTGTGTGTGAATATGTTTAAGGTTAGAGTGTTATGTTATATTTGATGTGTGTGATTGAGTTTGTAGGACTTGGAGAATCACACATGGTGGACATATCCGAGGGACGAGAGCCGAGGGAGGAGAGCTCCAAGGGCAAGCCGGGAAGTGGACTTCAAGGGCACACGTGAAGGGTGGCATGGAGGCAAGCCAAGAGAAGGCTTGCGTGCGTATCCGAGGGACGATAGCCAGAGGAAGAAGACTTCAAGAGGCAAGCCAAGGGAGCATACCTGAAGGCATACGTGAAGGACAAGATCCGGAGTGGCTGGGACTAAGCTTGGGACTAAGTTGAGAGGCAGGGCAGTCGACTGCCCCAGGGGCAGTCGACTTCCAAAACTCACAGAGAGTTTTTGGCCTCGGACCAGTCGACTGCCCTTGGGGCAGTCGACTGGTATACCCCGAAAACTAGCTGTTGGCTAGCCGTTGGCTAGCAATTAATGCTAGACCAGTCGATTGCCCTTGGGGCAGTCGACTGGTGTGGGGTTGGACAGACTGCGAGTTTGTCCTGTTCTCCTATAAAAGGAGGACCTTTTTGCACGTGAGCGGTACAGTTCTGTACAGTAACGAAGTGCTGCTCGACTGAAAAGTGTTCCTTACTTCCTCTCACTTATTCTACTTCATTCTGTAAAGAGGAAGATCACCACTGTAAAGGTTTCTCCACCTGAAGGAGGTTTTTCATAGTGTAAGTGGTGCTCGTGCGTGAATCCTTAGATTAGTCACCCATCTGGGTGGATACCAAGTAAAGTATTGTTGTTAGCATTGTTATTGTATTTTTTGGCATATTATTGTTCCGCTGCTCTAACGACATTGTAGAGATTGAAATCAAAAAGTGCTATTCACCCCCCCTCTAGCACGCCAAGACGATCCATCATTTTTGTTGTTTGACAACCCGATTTTAAGTTTAGGTATTTGTAATCAAATTTCACTATCGTAGGAGAATCATAGTCCTCCCCCTACAATAGTTATACTCATAATCATGCTAAACTTAACTAACCAAACTCTCCCCCTTTGTTAAACACCGAAAAGGGTGTAGCCTGGTTGTTAAGTTTAAAATACCTCCCCCTCAACCCAGGGGTTTTTCCCAAAACAAACAGGATATGATTAATTTGAAAGCATATGAAAAGAAGATAGAAATACAGAATAATCATATGCATCATATGAAAAGAACATCGATAGCAAAATCATGAACTAACAGTCATACAGGAAATCCATCAGACAGTCAGATACATAATGTTATAAAATAGAAGTCAGAATGAGAGTACAGCAGAAACAATCAATCCTGAGTAGGGGCGTCGTCAGACTGCATGGGGTCATATGATGTGTCATCGACAAGCTCCCCGGAGCAGTGCTGCTGGTGGGCACAGATCCAGGAAATGTAGGCCGGTACGGATGACCAGCCGCCCAAGCGCGCCACTCAGCAATCCACGCCTGCTGCTCGGCGTGCATCGTCGACACTCTGGACTGGATCGCTATCTGAAAGACCTCCTGACTCGCACACCACCCAGAGATCTCAGACCGGATGGTCTGCTGACCATCATGTAGTCGAGAAACCTCAGACTCTATCAAGTGTAGTCGGTGTTCCACAGACTGCTCGAGCTCCACGATCTGCTAGCGGAGATGTGGATCCGGCTCATACTCGTCTGCTGCTGCAATGGGCGCCTAATGATGTACAACCGGAGCTGCTGGTACCTGAATGTGGGCGGCCCGTGGTAACTCCCCTAAACCCCTCCCATCCTTCCATAGAAGGCCCTGAGGTCTGACAATAATGCCAGACTTGGCAAACGCACGTTTACCGAGTCTGCAGTCTTGCTGAACCATCGACACAGTCCTGCCCTTGGACACGTCGATACCGGCTGACTGGAGTCAGTCAGTGACAACGTGTCTGAAAGGCATGTAGACTGTGTTGGTGCAGGCAGCACCTAAGTCAAACCTGGGTTTTGATAATGACAAAGGGTTCAGAAGTTAAGATGTTATTGTGTTCTAACTTGTTCACTGAGTGTGCAGGAAGAAGTCCTAGGAACAATAGGCAAGAATTCCTGGCAAAGGGCTGGGCAAAGAAGTCCTGGTCAAGGACTGGGCAAGAAGACCTGATCGGAAGTCGAGCAAAGAAGTCCTGGTCGAGGACTGTGCACGAAGTCCTGACGAGGGGCTGGGCACCGAAGACCTGACCGGAAGTTGGGCACGAAGACCTAGTCAGGGGGATTGGGCAAAAGTCTAACCGGAGGAGCAGGTTGGCAAAAGGTAAACTCTCCTGAGAGGAGTAGGTGAGGACGCGTTCCCCGTCGAGGGAACAGTAGGCGTCGGTTCGACCTAGGGTTCCATTTGGGAGACCCGAAGTCAGAACCAAGACAGCTACGACTATAATTATTGCTTATTATGTTTTTGGGACTAACCTAAGTTGCAGGGTCGAAGGACTGATCATCTGCAAGTGAAGGCGCTTCACTAGGCCTAGGCGCCTAAATGGAGACAGGCACCCGAATGGTCTCAGGCGCCCGTGAGGATACAGGCGCCCAAGAGTGAAGGCAAAACCCAAAACATAGCTGCGAAGCCTCTGGACCAAGCCGGATCAGGCGCCCGTGAGGTCACGGGCACCCCCATCAGCTCAGGTGCCCAAGTGGGGAGGATAAGCGCTGACCGAGCCCACGGATAAGGATTCACAGATTGGAGGGCACGTCTCAGGCGCCCCTAAGCTGTCAGGCGCCCGTATGAGCACTATAAAAGGGGCTCGACCCCAAGGGTTCAACAACACATTTTCTCAACGCTCCAAATCTTTTCGTTCAAGCGCTACGCCCCGGCAAACTCCAACTTCGGGATTCCAGCGCCGACGATGACCCTCTGCTCCGAAATACGATTCACATCGGGCGTCGGTAACGAAAAGTGTAGCTATTTTTAATTCCTGAAATATTCTTATACTCAACTTGTAAACCCTTTTTGCGCGATTATAGTATTGCCCAAAGTAAACGGTCAAGGACCATGAGCCTTGGAGTAGGAGCCGACCACGACTCCGAACCAAGTAAAAAATAGACTTGTGTTCTCGTGCATTTAATTTCTTTCCGCTGCGTATTTGCTCTTTGTTTTATCCGAAAAAGTTTTAACGATATTCACCCCCCTCTATCATTTTCCTCGATCCAACAAGTGGTATCAGAGCGGGTGGCTCAAATTTGGTGCAACCACCAATTTGAGAGTTTTTCGGATTTTTACTAAAAATTTTAATTTCTTTTTTTCAAAATTTTTTCTCGTTAATCGAGGTTGGTGCAACACCACTCGATCATTTTTTCTCAATTATTTTATTCCCGCACTACTAATCCAAGACCAAGTCTTGGGACAGAATTTCCTTGTCTTTTTGTTATTTTAGAAATTATAAATGACCATGCAAGAGGGTTTCAGCACAGTCAGACCACCACTCTTCAGTGGAGAAGACTTTGTTGGATCGAGTAAACACGATAGAGGGGGGGTGAATATCGTGAAAACGTTTCAGATTGAAAAGAGAAAGTACGCAGTAGAATTTAAACAAAACACACAGAACTCAAGTAGTTTTACTTGGTTCGGAGTCGCGTTCAGCTCCTACTCCAAGGCCCACGGTCCTTGACCGTTTACTGTGGGCAATTCTATAGTAGCGCAAAAAGGTTACAGAAATTATTACAATATGAGTGCAGTAACTAAAAAAATGTACTCTTCGTTACCGACGCCCGGTGTGGATCATACTTTGGAGCAAAGGGTTGTCGTCGGCGCTAGAATGTCGAGAACGGAGTTTGCCGGAGCAGAGCGCTTGAACGAAGAGCTTGGAAGCGTTGGAAAAAGTGATGTCGAAGCCTTAGTGGTCGAGCCCCTTTTATACTGCTCCTGGGGGCGCCTGGACGCTGGGGGCGCCTGACACGTGCCTACGGATCCGAGAAACCTCATCCGTAGCTCTGTCAGCGCTTATCCCTCGAAAATCGGCCTCGGAGCTGACGGGGGCGCTCGGGACACTAGGGGCGCCCCGGTTGACTTGGTCTGCTGGCTTTGCGACTGATTTTGCTTCGATCACTGGTTGGCTTGGACCCAGGGCGCCCGAGACATCCAGGGCGCCCGGGACCATCGGGGCACCCGGGACCTTGACGGCGTATGTCCCAGTAAGCTTTCGAAGCGATTCTTGCTTAGCTGTTCGTTTGGCTTTGACCTTGGGTGCCTGGGACCTCCCGGGCGCCTAGCCCAGCTGCTGCCCCTCTCCTTTGGGGCATTCTGAGCTGCAGAAACACATTCCTTTGGTCCCTGCATCCAAGGTTAGTTCCACAACAAACAAGGCAAGAAATGTTAGGTTTTTACAGCCGTAGCTGTCTTGGTTCTGACTTCGGGTCTCCCAAATGGAACCCTAGGTCGAACCGACGCCTACTGTTCCCTCGACGGGGAACGCATCCTCACCTACTCCTCTCAGGAGAGTTTACCTTTTGCTAACCGGCTCCTTCGGTTGGACTTTTACCTGATGCACCTAACCAGGTCTTCATGCCCACCTTCCGAGTAGGTCTTCGGTGCCCAACTCCTTGCCAGGGCTTCGTGCCCAGTCCTCGACCAGGACTTCGTGCCCACCTTCCTAGTAGGTCTTCGGTGCCCAGCTCCTTGCCAGGGCTTCGTGCCCAGTCCTCGACCAGGACTTCGTGCCCACTTTCCTAGCAGGTCTTCGGTGCCCAGCTCCTTGCCAGGGCTTCGTGTCCAGTCCTCGACTAGGACTTCATGCCTAGTGAACCTAGGGCGTCTTTCCTGCACACTCAGTGAACACATTAGACCAAAATAACATCTTAACTTTTGAACCCTTTGCCATTATCAAAATCCAGGTTCGACTTAGGTGCTGCCTGCACCAGCAATCTCCCCCTTTTTGATTTATGACAACCCGGTTCAAAAAGTTAAGTTTAAAAAAGCAGGTAAAATTGCAACTTAATTTCCTCCCCCTGGAAGGAATCTCCCCTTAGGTTTTTCAAAGGTTCGCGGGGTTTGAAAATGTTTCTAAGTCTAAAAGGGAATTGATTTTTCAACACTTAGAACATTTTCAAAAAAATGTAAGTTAGAAAATATTTTCCAAAAATAATTTTTGGGTTGGGCACATGGATAATTTGCACTTACGGAATTTACACTAAGAAAATTTTCAAGTAAATTACTTAGTTTTCGCACTTTAGAAAATTTTCTAAACTTCTTCTGAAGTTTCAACACTTAGATCATCTGAAGTTTTAATGCTTGGAAAATCTAAAAAAAAAATTCCTACCATATTTTTGAGTTGTGAAAGATTTTCCAACCTCTTTAGCACTTTAGAAAGTTTTCAAGGAAATTTTTGAAATTTATACTTAGAAACTTTTCTATTTAAGTCAAGTGCTTTGAAATAAATTTTGAAAATAATTTAAGTTAAGTGCTTTGAAATAAATTTTGAAAATAATTTAAGTCAAGTGAAAGGCAATTGACTTAAGGAATTTTACTTTTTGAAAAAGGAGATAAAGTTTTGAAATTTGAAAAAATTTTAAACCCTCTCTTCTCTCTTTTCCAATTTCTCCCCCTTTGCCATATATCAAAAAACAATATAGCAAAACAATATAGCAAAAGAAGTACGGTGCTGTACTAAACTAATTCAAGGTATAAACTGGACCAAATCAATTTGAATTATCTCTTTCGGATCCTGTCTAACCCACTTAGCTACTTACTAACTGTTATAAACAGTAGCTTTCGCTAGGGTTAGTCAAGTTAAGTGTTCTGTTCAAGTTAGATTTTCTAAGCTTGACACATAACCTGATTACTATTGATTGGTATTTAGTGCCCTAATTACTGCAGATGCACAGACTTAAGCATCTTGAATCAAGGCAAAGACCTAAGCATCTCAACCCATTCTAGGTGATCAATCAAAAGTACCCTAAAGTGCTTGTGAGATGCTGACTTCTAGATCTATAGGTGCATGCAGTTCTAGGGTTAGGGCCTAGGCTAAGTCCATTTTATGAAAAAGTCCTAGTTTTGAAGGGGTAATTTTTCTTATGAAAAACTAAGTCGAAAAATTATTTTTAAAAATGCAACAAAAATATTTTTCAAATTAAGTAGAAACTGATGAATAATAAAACAGTTTTAAAAAATTGAAGTAGAGCAAGCCTATTCTACCAAGTATAACCCTAACTGCCTTCTTAGTGAGCTGAACTCAGACTCAGGTAAGGGTTTGGTGAATATATCAGCTAAGTTAGATTTTGAGTCTACATGCTTAAGGACTATTTCACCCCTGGCTACGTGATCTCTTATGAAGTGGTGTTTAACTTCTATGTGTTTAGTTCTGGAGTGTTGGATTGAGTTTTTAGTTAAATTAATTGAAATTATATTATCAATGTAGACTTGGGTTTTGGTGTAGTTGAGCTGGAAGTCTTTAAGAGTGTGCATCATCCATAAGAGTTGTGCTACACACTCTCCTAAAGCAACATACTCAGCTTCAGTTGTGGATAGAGCTACACAGTGTTGCTTTCTGCTGCACCAACTTACTAGACTATTTCCTAAAAGTTGGCAGCTTCCACTTGTACTCTTTCTATCTAGTTTACAACCAACATAGTCAGAATCTGAGTATCCTGACAAGTCAAAAGTTGAGGTCCTAGGATACCAAATCCCTACATTTAGGGTGCCCTTAACGTATCTTAGTATTCTTTTTAGGGCTGCTAAGTGCGTTTCCTTAGCACAGGTTTGGTATCTAGCACACATTCCTACAACAAAAAGGATATCAGGTCTGCTGGCTGTAAGGTACAGTAGACTTCCAATCATACTTCTATAAAGTTTAAGGTCTACTGGTTTACCATCAGGGTCACTATTTATTTTTACATTTGTGGCCATGGGGGTACTTATGCTTTTGGAGTTGTCCATTTTGAATTTCATTATTAACTCCTTAGCATATTTGGATTGATGGACATAGTTTCCATCCCTAGTTTGCTTAATTTATGAAAGAAGTTGAGCTCACCAACTAAGCTCATTTCAAATTCATTTTCCATTATTTTAACAAATTCTTTTAGAAAATTTGAGTTGGTGGATCCAAAAATTATATCGTCGACGTAGATTTGTGCAATAAAGATGTCCTTTTTTAAGGTCTTAATAAAAAGGGTTGAGTCAATTTATCCCTGTTTAAATTCTTTAGAATTTAGGTAGGTTGATAAGCGTTCATACTGTAAAGCCCAAAAATTTCCTCAAATAATTTTAGAAATATCCTAGGATTTTTCTGAAATTTTTAGATATTTTTATGGAATTTTTCCATAAAAAGAAGTGCCAAAAATAAAGAAGATGAGTTGGTGGCCTTAGGTGAGTTTTGAACCCGCAACCTCTAACTAGAGCAAACCCTTAGCATGGCTCCACGAACCACCAGGCCAATGGGAGTTTCGTTGAAGGAAATAATCGAGTATTCTAGATATATATTTAACTTAGGATTTTTTTTCAACTTAATATAAATAACGAATTAAAGAATTAGAGGAGGAGATTTTAGGTTTTCGTGAACCAAGGGTGCAGCGCCGACGCCCCTCCTCCTCTCCTCTTCCTCTCTTTCGTTTTCTTCCTCTTCCCCTCTTCTCTTGCCGCCCAAGACAAAGGGGAAGCCAAGGGAAGGTCTCAAGAGGCCCTATTCTCTACGGGGACCCTCGTAGACGCGAGGAGAACGCCAAGAAGCAAGGAGAACGTTGTAGTTCGACGTTTCCTCAGGAATTTCAGAGTTTATTCATAAGAAAAACCTAGCGCAGGAAGTAAGTATCCCTCACCTGTAGTATAAGTAGTTTCGATTGATATTTCATATGCCTTATTTCCTTGTATTTATGCTTTACGATTAGAAATCGTAAATTATGAACAAGCACGCACGTTAGGTGGTTGTTAGAATGTTCCGTCCAGTTAATGCTATAGAAAGCATTAAAGAATAGAAATCCTTGCTTCAGTTTATGATTGGGACCAAGGTCCCGTGGGATGGGCTCCTAGTTGCCCCTAGGTTTAGATAACCTAGTAAAAGCAAGAATAAAAAAAAAAGAAAGAAAAGTATAAAGGACTATTTTATTTTCAGTGGCATTGTACCGGACTTCGGTCCAGGGATAGGCTCCAAGTTGCCTCTAGGTTTAGATAACCTAGTATGGGATGGGCTCCTAGTTGCCCCTAGGTTTAGATAACCTAGTAGAACCCTAATGGATTCGGGATTTGCTACCTCGGGTTTATTAGGGATGCGCGCACAGTTGGTACATTGCCGGGCCCACAGCAGTTGATTATTACTTTCACCTACTATATGTATTTAGTTTTCAGAAATTCATATTAGCACGTGGTGAATTTAATAATTAGTTTTATGTTAGTTAGTTTCAGTTCCAGTTCAGATATGTATGCCATGCTATAGCTTACTTTTTAGTTTTAGTTCAGTATGTGCCATGTCTCAGTTATATGCCATGACATTCTATGATATGTATTTTAGCATGAGCCTAGCATGATTACTTATGGATATGAGCATGTATGTGCATAGCATGTTTTACAAAAGCATAATTCGAGTTTTCATAGTTTTGTGAGGCTAGATGGTACTTACTAAGCTTTATGCTTATTAGTTTGCATTTCCTTATACTGCAGATACAGGTAAAGGAAAGCACTAGTAGCGGAGGCGGCGGGCTTGATGCAAAGTGTGTGTGATGGTGGAGTTGGAATAAAAGTCTTCGGAACTTGCAAAGCATAGAAATAGTCTCTATTATGTTTCTTTAGTTATTCCGCAATATATTATGTGAACCATGTATGAACTTAATTAGACTTGTATTCGTGGTGCCTCGTATACTTGAAGTAGTTTATTTACCTAACTTAATATTGGTTTAGTGAATGCTTGAATGTCATGAGTTACTACTTGTGATAGGGTAATTTAGACCCATGTTTACGCTTTAGGAGTAAGAACTTGATACTTTTGATCTACATGCTAAATACTTGAGATATGCTTGTTCTAAGATTAATGCACCATATAGAATGACATGTAGTAGCTAAGGATGCTTTTAGATATGGGAAATGAATAGTTACAATAAGAAGTTGATACAAACTTGACACATTCATGTTTATGCTTCTACATGTCGCTTTTATGATTTCTAAGTTGCTATACATGCTAGAAACCCTCCAAAAATATGTAATAAATGCCTTAGAATAGTTGTGGAACTTTATTTATGTCATTATGTTTGTTAGATATGATTTTGGTACATTGTAGCTCAAGTTTGATAAGTTCTGGGAATCTGAAAGCTGGATTTTCAGAACTACCAGTCGACTGGGAAAACACCAGTCGACTGGTATCGGGCACAGAAACATTCTGTGGCCCGACCAGTCGACTGACATATAGCAGTCGACTGGTTCTATGTAAAACAAAAGTGTTGTAGAGCAGCTGGTTAGTGCTTTAGTCATGCAATGCAGAGGTGGGGGGATCGAATCCTAGCCAAATTAATAAAATTAAAGTTTTTGTTTTATTTTGGCTGATTAGTACTTTAAACATGATTAAGAATTGTTAGTTCAGTAAATAGCAAAATAAGAATTTTTAAAATTCTCCCACTTGGGTTTAGCATCTAGAAAAGCATTATCAGAAATCAGTAATTAGTTAGCCAGTTAGTTACTTAGTAGCGATCCACCTTAAAGCTTAGTATCAGAAGGCGGGTCGTTACACATACCATGCCCTAGGTTCTTGTTTTAGTCTATAAAGTGCTTTAGTGAGTTTATAAACATGGTCAGGTCTTTCTAAGTCCTCAAAACCGGGGGGTTGTCCTACATAGACTTCTTCCTTAATAAATCCATTTAGAAAAGCTGACTTTACATCCATTTGGTAGAGTTTAAATCCTTTATGGGATACAAAGGCTAACAACATCCTGATGGACTCAAGTCTAGCTACTGGGGCATAGGTTTCGTCATAGTCTAACCCTTAGACTTGACTAAACCCTTTGGCTACTAAGCGGGCTTTATTTCTCACTATTTCCCCTTGATCATTTAGCTTATTCCTAAAAACCCACTTAGTATCAATAATGGATTTGCCCTCAGGTTTAGGTACTAGTTCCTAGACTTGGTTCCTCTCAAACCGGGCTAACTCTTCCTGCATAGCTATGATCCAATCAGGATCAGGTAAGACTTCCTCTATATTCTTAGGTTCAATTTTTGAAATCAGTGCAATCTGACTAACGTTTCTATAGGAGGACCTAGTTCTGACTCCTAAGGTTGGATCACCCACAATTTGATCAGTTGGGTGACTTAGGGAGTGTTTGGGAGAGCTTTTACTTCTTGAAAAGTGATTCTTGTAATGATTATCTTGAAATCAGTGAGAAGCTAAAGCATGGAGTGTTTGGAAATAGAAACTAAAAGCTGATATAAGATAAAGTTTGAGTGTTTGGTGAATAATTGCTTCCGAGCTTAATTTTTAGTTAAATGACAATAATATCCTTAAACAATATAAATTATTATTTTTAATTATCTAAATATAATTTTGATACACCATCAATAATGTTTTATATATTTATTATTATATTTTGAATATTATATCAAAATTAATTTTTTTTAATAATATATATGTTTAAAAAATATATAATTAATAAAAATAAAAATATAAAAAACAATAAATTTATATACATTTATAAAAATTTATAAAAAAAATTATGAATATATAAATTATATGAAAATATAAAATTTTATTTAAAACTATGGTGACAATTATGTAAAATGATAAATTATTAAGGGTATAAATGTCTATTTTTAATTCTAGACCATAAGCAAAAAAGCAGAAGCAGAAAAAAGCATCAAATTCTTGCTTCCAGCTTTTGGCTAAAAGTTATAGAAGTTAAAGCAGAATCTGCTATTCACAAACACTCAAAAATGCTTCTATGTAGCTAGAATCTAAAAAGCAGCTAGCAGAAGCTCTCCCAAACACTCCCTTAGTCTGGGTTTCTTAGTTCTTCTAGAACTTGGTTCAGCCTCAGGTCCGGCTGGTTGATTTGGTTCAGTATTCGGTTCAACTACTTGGGTTGGTCCAATTGTTGGTTGAATTGACTCAATAGTAGGTTCAATAGTTAGTTCATTTAGGGGTTCAATTAATAGTTCAACAGTTTGTTCATTATCTTAGTGGTTAGTATTTGATGAATTTAGATCTGGTTTATCAGATTTTGAATTAATTTCTTCATCAAATATTAGATTGTTTGTTTCCTCAATTTTCTTTGTTTGTTTATTGTAAACCCTATAGACTCTACTTGTTGTTGAATATCCAAAGAAGATGCCTGGGGTTGACTTAGACTGGAATTTACCTAGATAGTCCTTGGTGTTTAGGATATGGACTTTGCACCCAAAGACCCTTAGGTAATGTAGGTTTGGAAGTCTATGGTAGTATAATTCATAGGGTGTTTTATTGTGTCGTTTGTTAATTAGGACCCTATTTTGGATGTAACAAGCCGTACTAATTGCTTATGCCCAAAATTGGTTAGCTAGGTTGAATTCATTGAGCTTAATCCTAGCGACTTCCTGTAGGGTTCTATTTTTTTGTTCAACTATCCCATTTTGCTGGGGGGTTCTAGGACATGAAAATTCGTGTATATACCCGTTTATCTTAAAAACTCCTCGAATTGTTGATTTTCAAATTCTCCCCCGTGATCACTCCTAAGTCTTTTGATTTTGGCATCGTTTTGATTTTCAATTAATCTACAAAAACCACTAAATAGGTTTAGGGTTTCATCTTTGGTCTTTAGAAACCTAACCCAGGTAAACCTAGAGTAATCATCAACAATTACTAAGCAGTACCGGTTTCCGCTTAGTGACTTGGCTCCATGTGAATCAAATAGGTCAAGGTGCAGGAGCTCAAGTGTTGTTTGAGTTAGATCTGATTGAATTAATTTGTGATTAGACCAGGTTTGTTTACCTTGATTGCATGATTCACATATTAAGTTTTCATTGTTCTTAATTTTAGGTATACCTTTAATTAGGCCAAGTTGGGTGATTTTTGGAATTAATCTCAGATTAGTGTAACCTAATCTCTTATGCCAGAGGTTTGATTCTTCTAACTGAGTTAACATGCATTTAGGTACTAAGGGTAGGTTTATAGTGTAAACATTATTTTTTCTAGAGCCCTTAGCATGATTTCTGAGTCTTGCAAGTTTCTAATCAGGTAGTTAGAGTTGGTAAAGGTAACTACATAGCCAGTATCACATAATTGACTTATGCTAAGCAAGTTAAATTTAAAATCTTCAACCAAAAGCACCTTTTTAATAACAAAGTCAGATTTGAGTTCAATGTTACCTGACCCAATCACTTTAAGTGTAGCATTGTTGCCAAATGCTACTGAGCCTAGGTTCTTGAACTTGAGTTTGGTGAATTTCAATTTATCCCCAGTCATGTGTCTGGAGCATCCGCTATCCAACATCCATTGGTCCAAATCTTTATGTTCCTACACATAAAGAGTTTTGTTGATTTGGATCCAAATAGAATTAAGGATAGCTTAAATTGATTTTCACAACCTAGTCTGTCTCACCCAATCTAGAGTTATCAATCACGTTAGCCTTATGGGTTTTTGTGAGACAGGTTTTGAATAGAGGTAAGAAGTTATTTTGAAAAATCATGATTAATTTTGAAAAGTTAAATTAATTTGAAAACAATTGATTTTGAATTTATTTTGAAAAAGAGTGTTTGAATCTACGATTAACTGAAAATTTGTGTTAGATTCGAATTTGACAAAGAGTAAATTGAATTTGAATTTCAAAAATTGGCTTCCAGGTCTTGGCGAGGCACTAGGCCTTCTTTGACCGTAGCCTTATTGGATCATCAACCCTTTCCTTGACAAAGCCTTTTAATGAAATTATATTTTCAAAATTACTTTTTGAAAATTCTGGTCTAACTAGTTTGGATCTTGGATCGGTAGCTTCGGCTAGTTCCACAAGTCTAAAGCGACCAAGTAGTGTATACTTCACCTTATTAGAAAAGGCTTCCCTAACGTACTATCATCTTACCGCCACCCTATACTATGTCGTTCAAATTTCAGTTAATTGGTGTAGTCCTTAGTCTAACCAGTCCTAGGTCTAAGCATGGTGAATTGCAGAAAATAAATAGACAAGCAATCATGCAATTTTAAACAAGAAAAGAATTTTATTTAACTATAAAGATTATTTTTAAGTTGGCTTCCCCTGGACTAAAGACACGATAATGGTTCGGCAAGATGTGAATCTTGTCCTTGGGGATCCAATACTGATTTGATCCTGTTTGGTTGTTCAGGCAAAGTTTGGGTACCCATGCCTGAACTTTAGGTCTAGACTGATTCAGTACAACATAGTATGACCTTTGTCTCGCCTTGGTTCGATAGCCTAACCCGGATCAATTTAGAATCGACTTCTATTTTCCAAGGATCATGTCAAGACCCTTGAAACCAAAAGTGAATCGTTCTAATGCTGCTCTAAGGTCCTTGACTTGAGTTTTCAAGGAGGAGTTCTTTTTCTCAAGTTTTTCAACTTGAGTAGAGGTTCCTTCTTGAACCTTCTCAGTTAAGGATCTTGAGTCAGCTCCCTCTTTCAGGAGTTTTACTTCCTGTCGGAGGGACTCGACTCGGATTTTGGCTTTCGCCAAGTCGCGAGATAGATAGGGAATTAATTTGGATAATTGAATTCTAGAAAATCCACTTACAGTGATTTTGCCGTCCTCTGAAAATGTGAGCTTTCCGTCGTCCGGCTCCGATTCTGATTCGGTCTCGATTTCTTCCGAAGCAGTTAGGGCGAGCAGGTTCACTGTGGGGCCTCTTCTTCTTCTTCGGAGGAAGATTCGTCCCACGTTGCCTGAAGGGCCTTCTTCCTTCTTGTCTTCTTGGCTTCTTTCAGATTAGGGCATTTCGATTTGAAATGTCCCTTCTTGTTGCATTCGAAGCAGATCACACTTGATTTGTTCTTGGATGGTCCAGCCGGATCCTCCTTCTTTTGGTTGGCTTTTCTTCTGTTGGACTGATTCTTCAATTCCTTGTACTAGTCCCGGGCAAGCCGAACCAGCTTGGGTCGATCCCCTTCGCTATCTTCTGAGTCTGAGTCTGAGTCAGACTCGGGTGCAGGTTGGGCTTCTTCTTGACCACTTTTCCTGTTTTGCCTACAACAAAAATAATGTCTTTCTCGGCCAAGGTGCAGTTAGTCTGCTCATGTAATTCAAGTTCGGAAAATAACTCATCTAATTTAATTTTAGAAAGATTCCTTGAAACTTTGTACGCATCTACCATAGATGCCCATAAAGTATTTCTTGGGAAAGCGTTAAGAGTATACCTGATCAGGTCACGATTTTCTACTTTGTGACCGATTGTGTGTAGACCGTTCATCAGCTCCTAAATTCTGGCGTGGAGCTGGGCTGCAGATTCGCTGCCGTTTATCTTGATTGTGTACAACTTGTTTAGTAGTAGGTCCCTCTTGCTTATTCGGGTGTCGGAGGTTCCTTCGTGCAACTCAATTAACTTACCCTAGAGTTCCTTTGCACTGTTGAATGGTCCCACCCGGTTCAGCTCTTCTTTGGTTAGGCCATATTGGAGTGTTTCAGTCGCTTTAGCATCAGCCTCGATCTTTCTTTTTAGTGCGGTTTCCCATTCGGTGTAAGATTGTGGCACTCCTTCAGCGTTTCTTGGGATTTCCAGTCCAGATTGGATAATTATCCACATGTCCACCTAAGTTTTCAGGTGGACTTCCATCCGACTTTTCCAGTAGGAGAAGTCCTCCCCACTGAAGAGTGGTGGTCTGGCTGTATTGAACCCTTCTTGCATAGTCATTTAGGAATTCTGAAATAAAATAAAAACAAAAACTGTCCCAAGACTTGGTCTTGGATTAACAGTGCGGGAATAAAATATTTAAAAGACTTTATCGAGTGGTGTTGCACCAACCTCGATTAACGATAAAAATTCGATTAAAAGAAAATTCGTAAAAATCCAAAAAACTCTCAAATTGGTGGTTGCACCAAATTTGAGCTTCCCCGCTCTGATACCACTTGTTGGATCGAGTAAACACGATAGAGGGGGGGGGGTGAATATCGTGAAAATGTTTTGGATTGAAAAGAGAAAGTACGCAGCGGAATTTAAACAAAACACACAGAACTCA
The DNA here is from genome assembly GCA_024364735.1 of Boesenbergia rotunda. NCBI lineage: Eukaryota > Viridiplantae > Streptophyta > Magnoliopsida > Zingiberales > Zingiberaceae > Boesenbergia > Boesenbergia rotunda. The sequence continues at coordinate 490,137 of JAGFNQ010001903.1, read as the reverse complement.
AGTAGTTTTACTTGGTTCGGAGTCGCGTTTGGCTCCTACTCCAAGGCCAACGGTCCTTGACCGTTTACTACGGGCAATTCTATAGTAGCGCAAAAAGGTTACAGAAATTATTACAATATGAGTGCAGTAACTAAACAAATGTACTCTTCGTTACCGACGCCTGGTGTGGATCATACTTTAGAGCGGAGGGTCACCGTCGGTGCTAGAATGTCGAGAACGGAGTTTGCCGGAGCAGAGCGCTTGAACGAAGATCTTGGAAGCGTTGGAAAAAGTGATGTCGAAGCCTTAGGGGTCGAGCCCCTTTTATACTGCTCCTGGGGCGCCCTGGACGCTGGGAGCGCTTGACACGTGCCTACGGATCCGAGAAACCTCATCCGCAGCTCGGTCAGCGCTTACCCCTCGAAAATCGGCCTCGGAGCTGACCGGGGCGCCCGGGACACTGGGGGCGCCCCGGTTGACTTGGTCTGCTGGCTTCGCGGCTGATTTCGCTTCGATCACTAGTTGGCTTGGACCCAGGGCGCCCGAGACATCCAGGGCGCTCGGGACCTTGAGGGCGCCTGTCCCAGTAAGCTTCCGAAGCGATTCTTGCTTAGCTGTTCGTTTGGCTTTGACCTTGGGCACCTGGGACCTCCCGGGCGCCTAGCCCAGCTGCCCCCCCTCTCCTTTGGGGCGTTCTGAGCTACAAAAACACATTCCTTTGGTCCCTACATCCAAGGTTAGTTCCACAACAAACAAGGCAAGAAATGTTAGGTTTTTACAGCAGTAGCTGTCTTGGTTCTGACTTCGGGTCTCCCAAATGGAACCCTAGGTCGAACCGACGCCTACTGTTCCCTCGACGGGGAACGTGCCCTCACCTACTCCTCTCAGGAGAGTTTACCTTTTGCCAACCGACTCCTCCGGTTGGACTTTTGCCTGATGCACCTGACCAGGTCTTCGTGCCCACCTTCCGAGCAGGTCTTCGGTGCCTAGCTCCTTGCCAGGGCTTCGTGCCCAGTCCTCGACTAGGACTTCGTGCCCAGTCCTCGACCAGGACTTCGTGCCCACCTTCCTAGCAGGTCTTCGGTGCCCAGCTCCTTGCCAGGGCTTCATGCCCAGTCCTCGACCAGGACTTCGTGCCCACCTTCCTAGCAGGTCTTCGGTGCCCAGCTCCTTGCCAGGGCTTCGTGTCCAGTCCTCGACCAGGACTTCGTGCATAGTGTACCTAGGGCTTCTTTCCTGCACACTCAGTGAACACATTAGACCAAAATAACATCTTAACTTTTGAACCCTTTGCCATTATCAAAATCCAGGTTCGACTTAGGTGCAGCCTGCACCAACAGACTTCTCCTACTGGAAGAGTTGGATGGAAGTCCACCTGAAAACTCAGGTGGACATGTGGATTGTTATCCAATCTGGCCTGGAAATCCCCAAAAATGCTGAAGGAGTAGGACAGCACTACACGGAATGGGATGCCTCACTGAAGAAAATGATCGAGGCTGATGCTAAAGCAACCCAGACGCTGCAGTGCGGATTAACCAAAGAAGAACTGAACCGGGTGGGACCCTTCAATAGTGCGAAAGAACTCTGGAGTACGCTGATCGAGTTACACGAATGTACCTCCGACACCAGAATTAGCAAAAGGGACCTACTACTGAACAAATTATACATAATCAAAATGAACGAAGGCGAATCAGCAGCCCAGCTCCATGCCAGAATCTAGGAGCTGATGAACGGACTTCACACAATCGGTCACAAGGTAGAAAACCGTGACCTTATCAGGTATACCCTAAACGCTTTCCCAAGAAATACTCTGCGGACATCTATGGTAGATGCTTACAAAGTTTCTAGGGATCTTTCTAAAATTAAATTAGATGAATTATTTTCAGAATTGGAATTACACGAGCAAACTAACTGCACTTTGTCTGAGAAAGGTATCGCTTTTCTTGTAGGAAAAACCCAAGGAAAGGTGACCAAGAAAAAGCCTCAACCTGCAACCAAGTCTGACTCAGACTTAGACTCAGACTCAGAAGACAGTGAAGGGGATCGACTCAAGCTGGTTCGGCTAGCCCGGGCCTACTACAAGGAACTGAAGCATCAGACCAACAGAAGAAAAGCCAAGCGAAAGAAGGAAGATCCAACTGAACCCTTAATGTCAAAGACCAAATCAAATGTGACCTGCTACGAATGGAACAAGAAGGGACACTACAAATCGGAGTGCCCTAATCTAAAAGAAGCTAAGAAGACTCGAAGAAAGAAGGCTCTTCAAGCCACGTGGGACGAGTCTTCCTTCGAAGAAGAAGAAGAGGCCCCACAATCGAACCTTCTCGCCTTGACCGCTTCGGAAGATATCGACACTGGATCGGAATCGGAGACGGACGACGGAAGGCTCGCCATTTCGGAGAACGACAAAATAACTGTAAGTGGTTATTCTAAAGTTCAATTATCAGAGTTAATTGAATATTTATCTCATAACTTGGCGAAAGCCAAAATCTGAGTCAAGTCCCTCGAACAAGAAGTAAAACTCCTGAAAGAGGAAGCTGACTCAAGATCTTTGACCGAGATGGTTCAAGAAGGAACCTCTACTCAAGTTGAAAAGCTTGAGAAAGAGAACTCCTCCTTGAAAACTCAAGTCAAGGACCTTGAGCGACTTTAGAACGATTCACTTCGGGTTCTAAGGGTCTTGACATGATCCTTGGAAAACAGAAGTCTGGTCTAAATCGATCCGGGTTAGGGTATCGAACCAAGTCGAGACAAAGGTCATACTATGTTGTATTGAACCAATCTAGACCCAAAATTCAAGCATGGGTACCAAAACTATGCTTGAACAACCAAGCTGGACCAAACCAGTATTGGATCCCCAAGGACAAGATTCATATCTTGCTGAACCATTATCGTGGCTTTAGTCCAGGGAGAGCTAACTTAAAAATAATTTTTATAGTTAGATAAATTCTTTTCTTAATTTGAATTGCATGCTTGATAGTTTATTTATTTTCTGCAAATTACCATGCTTAGACCTAGGACTGGTTAGACTAAGGACTAAAATGATTAACTAAAATTTGAACAACATAGTATTGGGTGGAGGTGAGATGATAGTACGTTAGGGAAGCCATTTTGGCGGAACTAGCCGAAGCAACCGATCCAAGACCCAAACTAGTTAGACCAAAATCTTTCTTAGAGTAACTTGAAAATGGATTTTCAATAAAATGCTTTATCAAGGAAAGGGTTGATGATCCAATAAGGCTACGGCCAAAGAAGGCCTAGTGCCTCGCCAAGACCTGGAAGCCGATTATTGAAAACCAAATTCACTTTACTATTGTCAGATTTGAATCTAACATAAATTTCAATTAATCTTAGATTCAACCACTTTTTAAAAATTAAAATTCAATTGAACTGGTTTTCAAAATTAATTCAACTTTTCAAAATTAATCATTTTTCTCAAAATAAAATTGTTACTTCAATTAAAATCTGTCTCACAAAAACCCATAAGGTTAACATGATTAATAACTATAGACTGGGTGAGATGGTTAGGATCTAACTCAAATTCATCTGCTTTTTTATAAAAATACTGAATCATGCAAATTAGAGCTTAACTGACCTAATTGTTAGTTAGTCAAAAGAGTCAAACCGAGTCAAAATAGTTAAATCTGGTCAAATGGCCAAACTGGTCAATAGTCAAACTATTGTCAGCTCGGGCGCCTGTGACCTGTCGGGCGCCCCAACTTTCCCTTCGACCGAGACAGCAAAAGCTGTCAACCCTACCCAGCTGACCAAGGCGCCCGTGACCTATCGGGCGCCTAGGTCTTTATCTCCATTCATGGCAGCAAAAGCTGCCACGAATGACAGCTGACTGTAGGCGCCCGGGTCCTCACGAGCGCCCCTAACGCCTTCAGTCAAGGCAGTAAAAGCTGCCAAAGGCAGCTGACACCTGAACTAGGCGCCCGAGACCTCTCGGGCGCCCGACCAACCCCTATATAAGGCCACCGAGTTTCCCTTCATTTGCCACACCAAAATCAAAACTTTCCTTCACTCCTCTTCTTCCCAAGGCGCCCGGACCTCCTTGCTAGTCATCAAACGCTTGACTTAGAAAATGCCACTGATAAGTACTATTTTGTTGATCATTTCAATTTCTAAAATCCATATTTGACCCATATTTTACTTGCTTAATATTGAAATTATCCTAGGTTTTATGAATTCATTTTATTTGGGCTTTATTGTAAATCGTGATACATTGGAAATATTTTGGCATTAAATTATGAATCTATTTTTATAGGCTTGGAAGGATCATGGACCTAGGTCATGCTGGGTCAAACTTGAGTCAGAAGTGGACTGGATCGAGTGATCAGGAATCTGACTAATATGGGCCATCCGATTCAAAAATTGCTAGATCTGAGCCACCGGAGAACTTTTGAGGCAATCTGAGCTGGGGTTAAGGCTAATCAAGCACTCAGATCAAGATTTGAAGGTTTTATCCAAATCAGAGAGCGTTCAGCAGTTGGATCAAGCTCAGGAGGATCTATACCGTCCATTCAAAGATCAGGTTGATCTGAGCCATCCGCTACAAATTTGGAAGATCCGAGCTATTGAGAGGCAGATCCTGACCCTTGATCAACATCATCAAATTTTGGTTTAGATCGGATGAGATCTAGCCATTGGATGGAGTTAAGTTAATCTGAACCGTCCATTGCTTAACTATATAAACTACTGATCAGCCCCCGAGCACAGTGTCGCGTCTTCACCAGTCTTCGTCTTCTTCGCGTTTCTTCATTTTCTTCTACAATTTTCTTCATCAGAGGGCGTGACCACTTCAGTTCTACCTCAGATCAAGATCTAGATTGTAGGATCTTCTTCTCCGTGAGATCTTCAGCTCCAATTCGCTCAAGAACAGAGCTGAATGAGGGTTTCATCAGATCTGTCATTCGGTTGATTGGATCTCATTTTGTGCCACTTCTCATCCATCTGAGCTAGCCGGAGGGTCCTCTGGAGTGTTCTGATCATCCCCGAGCCATCATCGCAATCCGACACAACGAGATCGAGGAGATTGGATGGGTTTTTTTTTCAGATTTGAGTAGAGTTAAGTTTGATTTGATCACTGAGACAGAATTTCCATCGATTTGTTGAGCTAAGGGGTTCGAGGCTCACTCTTGTGTGACGGCAAGGAGATCTTGAGCTAAGGAATGGATCGAAGTTTAGTTTCTTATTGAATTTTCAGTCCCGAGCAGTAGTTTCAATTTCTGCAATCTGTTTCATTCTGAATCTTGTATCAGTTGCCTTAGTTTTCTGTTCTGGATCGTTCTGCTTTAATTAGTGTTTTAATTCGGCACTCTTATTAGTTAAGTTGTTTGTGTAGTGAACAATTGCATTCATATCAGCTTGTTTCGTGTTTGAATTAATTCTGAATTTTGTATCAGTCCTGTTTTTGCATATCAGTTTTTCTCCTGCATATCAGTTTTTCTCCTGCGTATTAGTTTGTTCTTCTGTCGTTTCTGACTTTTATATCAAGCTAGCTTTAGTTTTATCTTCTGAATTCACCTTGAAGTTCGTTTCATTTACATAGTTATTGAGTTCAATTTCTGCACTCAGTTTTATTAGTTGCGTATCAACTGTTTTCGTCCTTGCATATCAAATTCCATTCAGTAAGTTTAGTTATTGATTCTGAATTTTGTGTCAAGTAATCATTGGTTCTTCTTAAGCCTTTCTGAACTGTAGATTTGTGCATCAATTTCAACTTGCTTGTTTGTTTGTTTTGCATTTAAACTGTTGTTGCAATTCTGCAATTGATTCTGAATTCTACTAGTCTCTGCATTCGACAGTTACAATTTTATTGTTGTAGTGTTTCAGTTATCATTGCTGAAGTGTATCAATGGAACAATAGCTTTGCTGAATCTCATCTGAACATTAATTCGAGCAATTGATTTCAACTGGTTTGTTTGATTTTGCATTTGGTTCGATGCCTCATTTCTGCTTTCATGTTCTGAATTCTTGCATTCCAATTCTGCACTAAGTTCATTTCTGAATTGCTGCATTCATTTTTGAATTTCTTCCTTAATTCATGCTTAGCACTTCACTAATAGCTTTGTCTTCCAAGTTGAAGTGATTAGTTTCAATTCGGAATTGTCAATTACAACTTCGGCATTTAGTATCAGATTTCTTTTCAGCACATAGGTTGTTTCCACTGCATCTCAAGTTTTTCAATTCTGCATTTTGTATCAAGGGCAGCTTAGGCTCTGATTGGTATTAAGTTATATGCTCCTTTTAGTGTGCTATGGTGCTTGAAATCAGTTAGTATTGCATTCGGTTGTTTCTGAACTTTCTCATCCATGTTTGCATTTGTTTGCTCCTAATTTTGTAGCTTGTGTTTTGTTTGCTTTAAGTTCGATTGCTGAAATAAGTTCTTGCACTAGTTTCAATCGAGAATTCAGCTACTGTGTTGCTTCATTTGCTTAGCATTTGTTTAGCATTTGATATCAGATTTGTTTTCCAAAATCGGTTAAGTGCTTTAGTTGATTAAGTTTCACATTGGTTGAGTTCATTAGTTGTCATTACTTTGTTTAGTTCATTTAGTTAAGTATCTTTCTTTTCATTGAGTTTTCATTTCTAATTGAAACCAAACCCAGATTTTATTTGAAACCCAAAAATATTTGACGACACATAAACTTGAGCTTGAATCAAACACCCTTAACTAGCCCTAGGAAAAATACGACCTGTGGTCCCTTTACTACATTTTTATCTTTGTTAGCAAAAAGAGTTTCCAGCTTCACAATTATCTAAATTTGAGACCCACATTTGTGACAGCCTCTTTTGGGTCTATCAGCCACCCCGGTATCAATCTTTTTATGCATTCTTTTTGCAATTTCATTTTATCGCTTATTAAATACATCATTGCAATTTCATTTTCTTTAAATATCTAGAAAGCGTTGCGTCTCTCAACCCAACCCCGTGGCCGAACCTAGCCCCTACCCGAGGTTTCTCAACCTAGAATTATTCAACAAATTTTCCCAAACAACTTATAAGCCTATAAAGACTAGTTTTCTAAATAGGCAATTTTTTACCCAATCCTGTCCCTTAGCGATGGACGCGATCAACTTTTATCAACTAGACCACCTAGTCTTCTGTACACATCCGGTAAACTCAACCCTGTGTGCAGAGTTTTACAACAACCTTGTCAAAATTGATGACCTACTCTACTTTACCACCGTTCAAGGCACTCCCATAACCATTTCTCCGACTCTGTTTAATCGGTTTCTTGAACTACGACCTTCGCAGTCGACCTTTTCTTGTTATCCTCCGGCCGACCCGCCCTTCAGACCCCCCTATTCGCACATTACTTTAGACACTCTTTACTCGTATTTCTTTGGAGATGTGCAAAATCCGTTGGCTCAGCGATTTCAATCCGTTGACCTCCGAGTCCAAGATTATGCCCTTTACGGAGTGATAGTTCGTTGTGTTCTCCCACTTACCACTCGAGATGTCGCGACCATGCGACCATTTCACACCTTTTTACTCTATGCCATGATTCATCAGCTTGATATTGACATAGGTCTCTGTTGGTGCAGGAAGCACCATATCGAACCTTGTTTTGATATTGGCAAAGGATTCAAAGTTAAGTATTATTTGTGATCTAATGTGTATATTGAGTGTGCAGAAAGAAGTCCTGGCGAAGGGCAGCTGGGCACCTAGCGAAGGGCTGCTAGGACCCTAAGACCTGGTGAAGGGCTGCTAGGCACCTGGCGAAGGGCTGCTTGGATTCGAAGACCTGGCGAAGGGCTGCTAGGCACCTGGCAAAGGGCCGCTAGGCACCTGGCGAAGGACTGCAAGGTACCGAAGTCCTGGCAAAGGGCTGCTAGGAGTCCAAGACCTGGCGAAGGGCTGCTAGGCACCTGGCGAAGGGCTGCTGGGAATCTAAGACCTGGCGAAGGGCTGCTAGGCACCTGGCGAAGGACTGCTTGGTACCGAAGACCTGGCGCAGGGCTACTAGGCACCTGGTGAAGGACTGCTGGGCAAAAAGTCCAACCGGAGGAGCCGGTTGGCAAAAGGTAAACTCTCCTGAGAGGAGTAGGTGAGGACGCGTTCCCCGTCGAGGGAACTGTAGGCGTCGGTTCGACCTAGGGTTTCATTTGGGAGACCCGAAGTCAGAACCAAGACAGCTACGACTGTAAAAACTAACTAACATTCTTGCCTTGTTTGTTGTAGAACTAACCTTGGATGCAGGAACCAAAGGAATCTGTTTCTACAGCTCAGAACACCCCAAAGGAGAGGAGCAGTAGTTGGGCTAGGCGCCCGGGAGGTCCCGGGCGCCCAAGGTCAAAGCCAAACAAGCAGTTAAGCAAGAATCGCTTCGAAAGCTTACTTGGCCAGGCGCCCTGATGGTCCCGGGCGCCCTGGAGGTCCCGGGCACCCTGGGTCAAAGCCAAACTGTGATCGAAGCAAACTCAGCCATGAAGCCAGCGGACCAAGTCAACCGGGGCGCCCCCAACGTCCCGGGCGCCCCCGTCAGCTCCAGAGCCGATTCGAAGGGGATAAGCGCTGACCAAGCTTCGGATAAAGGTTTTCGGATCCGAAGGCATGTGTCAGGCGCCCCCGACGTCCCGGGCGCCCCCAAGTCTGCTATAAAAGGGGCTCGACCCCTAAGGCTTCGACATCACTTTTTCCAACGCCTCTACGCTCTTCGTTCAAGCGCTCTGCTCCGGAAAACTCCGATCTCGAGATTCTAGCGCCGACGACGACCCTCTGCACCAAAGTACAATCTACATCGGGCGTCGGTAACGAGAAGCATACTTGTTTAATTACTGCAATAATTCTGTATCAATCTTGTAATCTTTTGCGCAAATATAGAATTGCCCGCGGTAAACGGTCAAGGACCGTGGGCCTTGGAGTAGGAGCCGAACGCGACTCCGAACCAAGTAAAACTATTTGAGTTCTGTGTGTGTGTTTTGTTTAAATTCCGCTGCGTACTTTCTCTTTTCAATCCAAAACGTTTTCACGATATTCACCCCCCTCTATCGTGTTTACTCGATTCAACAAGTGGTATCAGAGCGGGGAAGCTCAAATTTGGTGCAACCACCAATTTGAGAGTTTTTCGGATTTTTACAAATTTTTTTGATCAAACTTTTATCGTTAATCGAGGTTGGTGCAACACCACTCGATAAATTCATTTAAATATTTTATTCCCACACTACTAATCCAAGACCAAGTCTTGGTACATTTTTGTTATTTCTTGTGTGTACGAGGTTTAAACTTAATGGCCAACCAAGAGTGGAACAGTCCCCGTCCACTGCTATTCTCCGGCGAGAACTTCAATTTTTGGAGAAGTAAAATGGAGTCCCTTCTAAAGGCCCATATGGACGTATGGCAGATCATCGAAACTGGATTCTCTTTTCCCGTAGAAGATGAGTTATCAATCGAGTGGGACAAACTGGATGAACAAACCCTCAAACAAATCGAGACCGATGCAAGGGCAACAACAATCCTACAATGTTGCCTAACCAAGGAGCAACTCGAACTAGTAGGTCCATTCAGATGTGCTAGAGAGATTTGGGAAAAATTAATCAACCTTCATCAAGAGATCTCTGATGAAGAAGAAGTTCAGGTAAGTTATCTTGCACTCTCGGTCCAAGCATAGACAGCCGAGTCAGAGTCTGAACCCGAATCCAAAGTCAAAATCGAACCAGAATCAGACGACGAATTGACTGAGATGGTAACCGATTTCAAATTCTTTTCAAAATTAGAATTAAATAATCAAACAGATACTGTAATGGTCGAGGAAGGTGTAAATTCTATTGCAGGGAAAACTCCAAAAGAACCACCAAAGAAGGAGCTTCAACCACTACCCGAGTCCGACTCAGACACGGAATCAGAAGATGAGTCTAGATCCAAGACGGCAAGAATCGAAGGGGAGATTCCCAATAAGAAATCAAAAGGTAAATTTGTAAATTCAAATATGAAAAATCAAATAATTTGTTACACATGCAGGGAGAGAGGGCACTACAAAAGTAAGTGTCCTACTCGTAAGATTCGAACGACACCACCAACGGCGACAAAGGAACCAGTTCCAAAAGCACGAAAGGACAAGAGTCGCATCCAATGCTTCAAGTGCCAGTAGTTTGGGCATTACAAAGATGAATGCACGGATAGAAGAGCCAAAGATCCAGGACAACCTATCAATACGGGTAACTTTAATTTATATCAAAATCCACTCTTTACCATGAATACTGATAGTTTAATTAATCTCCCTTGGTCAAATTTAGATATGGATGTATGCTTAAATAACATAATTAATTCATGCAAATTAATTAATTCAAACTTCAGAAAGTTAAAACAAGAAAATGAGACTTGGAAAATTAAATTTGATATACTAGAAAAATTAATTAATAATCTTGCTAACTTAGAAAATCCAAAAATTTCTCCTCACTATGACTTTACTTGAAGTTTTTTTGGCTATTCATAAATAGTTAGTTTAAGGACTAAAGAGTTACTTAAAACTTGAAAACCTAGTATTGGGAGGAGGTGAGATGATAGTACGTTAGGGAAACCTTTCTAATAAGGTCAAGTATGCACTACTTGGTCTGTTTAGTCTGGTGGAACTAGCCGAAGCTACCGATCCAAGACCCAAACTAGTTAGACCAAAATCTTTCAAGGAGTAACTTGAAAATGAATTTTCTATAAAAGACTTTGTCAAGGAAAGGGTTGATGATCCAATAAGGCTACGACCAAAGAAGACCTAGTGCCTCGCCAAGACCTGGAAGCCAATTATAGAAAATCAAATTCACTTTACTATTGTCAAATTTGAATCTAACACAAATTTTAAGTAAATCTTAGATTTAACACTAATTCGAAGATAAAAATTAATGCATTTCACAAAACAGTTAAGGATATCCTGTTTTGTCACTTAGAAATGGGTGAGATGCTTAGGATCTAAAAGTTTAGTCCAACCCAACCAACCTTACAAACTGAATCGATTTCAAATTTCAGAATTTTAACTTTAATAAATACTTTTAAAATTTTAATTTAATTCAACTGAACAACTCTCAAAATTCAAATTTAACCCTCTTAACTAATTTTAAAATCCTCAAAAATCAAGTTTAACTTTTTAAACTAAGATTTAATATTTCAAATCATCTTAGGTTTCTTTTGTTCACTTACCTGAAATTTATTCCTTTCTTTTGCCATTATATAAAGAAATTCTTTTAGGCAATCAAATTATTTTTGTTGGTCTTGCAAAAGTCACCTTGGGTATCACTTAGGATGTTTCTTTTTAAAAACGTCTGCAGTCCGGGCTTTGATATTTTCCGGACTAAAGTTTTAAAAAAAAACAAAACTTCCATTTTTTTGTAAATCATTTTAAATATTGAATTTCTCCTTTTCAGTTTTCTATATTAACTTTTGCAAAAAGGAGAAAGAAATTATGTTTCAAATTATTAAAACAAAATAATATTTTTTAAACTTAGTTTTCATCTCTTTTTATTTGAATCAAACCCTAAGACTCAGAGGAGGATTAACTTGTGGTCAACAAGCCTCCTAGAACTGTGTCGGGTTTAGGGGGAGTTCAAATTAAAAGAAAAAGTTTAAAAATACTATGGTTTCAAACTATCACTCATGTTTCTCGAAAACTGTGCTTTCAAATAACTATCGCTTGTGTTTTCAAAAAAGGCTCCTGCTTTAAAAGATTGTCTTTTCAAAATATTACTTAATTTTTTGACCTTGATAAACCCTAAAGACACAGAGGAAGGTCCACTTCATGATCTTCAAGGACTCTTAGGATGTGTCAAATTTAGGGGGAGTCTGAGTCAAAAGAAAAATTTCAAATTTTTTTTTTTCGTTTATTTTTGAAACTGTTAAATAATTCTCTTTGATCTGAACCAAATCCTAAAGACTCAAAGGAAGAGTACTTGTGGTCAACAAGCTTCCTAGGACTGGGTCAAGTTTAGGGGGAGGTCAAATTAAAAGAATTATTTAATAACATGTTTTCTTGAACTATAACTTCAAAATCTTGCTGAAAATATAAGTCCTTCAAAATACTAATATTCAGAATTTTTTTTGGCTTATGAAATTGTTTTTGAAATAATGTTTACTTGGGTTGAAAATTTTCCAGGACACTTAGGGAAAAGAAACCAAGGCAAGTAAAGTATTATGTTTTCAAAATAACATTAAAATTTTCTTAAAATATTATGTTCAAAAATACTTATATTTAAAAAAATGCACTGAGAAATCTTTCAAAAGTACTTCTATTTTCAAAATATAATGTTTTCAAAAGTACTAATACTTTTCAAGGCAATAGTGTTCTAAGTGTGTACAAATACAAAATATTTTTTCAATACTTTTCAAAGTGGAGTTTTGTTGGTGCAATTTAAAGCTTTTTGCTATACTTTCAAGAATTATACTAAGTATTTTTATGTTTCCAAAACTCATAGGCTCTGATACACAAAGTTCTTCCTTAAACCTTCTTTCAAAATATGGTTCTCAAAAGTTCTTTATTGATATATGGCCAAGGGGGAGAGAAAGGAAGAAAGAGAGAAATTTTTTAAATAGTAAAGGTGAATTGCTAAGTGCCTCAAAAATTTTAAGTGCTTCAAAAAGTTCTAAGTGCTTTCAAAACTTTCTAAGTGCATATTTTCCTGAAAATACTCCTAACTAAAATTTCCTTAGTAAACAAAATTTGTCTGAGCAAAAACCTTTTGAAAATATTTGACAAAAGTTTCTAAGTAAAGTTTTTTTGGTGAAAAACTTGTCTAGAAATTTTTTTTAAAGATTTTATTTTTCAAAATGTCTAAAGTGTTTCCAAACAAATTCTTCTAAGTTAGCAAATTTTTTTTGGTAAACAAATTTCTTTTTCCTAATTCTCAAAGTTGAAACTTTTTTTAAGAAAATTTGGCTTCAAAATTTTGCCTAAAAATTCTTTCTGCAAAGCCTTGTAAGTAAAAGTTGTTTAACAAAATTTAGGCTTGCAAAAATTTTCAAAATGGAAAATTATCCAAGTATAATAATTTTTTTTGCAAAGACTTTTACTCTATTTTTTGAAAAACACTTTGTCAAAAACTTAGAAGTTTTTCAAAATACTTTTCAAAACTGAACATAGAATTATTTCTCTCAAAAGCAATGAACGTTTTCATACTTAGAACCTTTTTCAAGAGTTAACAAAAAATCGTTCAAACTAAAAAATTGCATGTTTCTTTTAAAAAGCTTCAATGGGAAAATTTCAAATCAGGGGGAGCTTTATGCAATGTTTCAATGTTGCAAGGTTTTGTAACATGTTTTGTTTGAAAACTATTTTTTGAAAAAGTTGTGAACTTCTTTACTTAAATTTATTTTGATAAAACTCAAAACTCTCTAGTAAAAACCTTATTCGCCCATGTATGTTTTTTATATATGTCAAAGGGGGAGGAAAGGTCAAAGTTAAGTATTTTATAACACAAGTATTCAGGGTTTTAGGGGGAGTATGAGAAATAAAGGACTGCTTCGTGGCTGAGTTTGCTTCGATCACAGTTTGGCTTTGACCCAGGGCGCCCGGGACATCCAGGGCACCCGGGACCTTCAGGGCGCCCGAGACCATCAGGGCTCCTGGCCCAGTAAGCTTTCGAAGCGATTCTTGCTTAACTACTCGTTTGGCTTTGACCTTGGGCGCCTAGCCCAGCTGTTGCCCCTCTCCTTTGGGGCGTTCTGAGCTACAGAAACACATTCCTTTGGTTCCTGCATCCAAGGTTAGTTCCACAACAAACAAGGCAAGAATGTTAGTTAGTTTTTACAGCCGTAGTTGTCTTGATTCTGACTTCGAGTCTCCCAAATGGAACCCTAGGTCGAACCGACGCCTACTGTTCCCTCGACGGGGAATGCGTCCTCACCTACTCCTCTCAGGAGAGTTTACCTTTTGCCAACCAGCTCCTCCGGTTGGACTTTTGCCCAGCAGTCCTTTGCTAGGTGCCTAGGAACCCTTCGCTAGGTCTTCGGAACCAAGCAGTCCTTCGCCAGGTGCCTAGCAACCCTTCGCCAGGTCTTCGATTCCTAGCAGTCCTTTGCCAGGTGCCCAGCAACCCTTCGCCAAGATTTCTTTCTGCACACTCAGTGATCACATTAGACAAAAATAACATCCTAACTTTTGAACCCTTTTCCATTATCAAAACCCAGGTTCGACTTAGGTGCTGCCTGCACCAACAATCTCCCCCTTTTTGATTTATGGCAACCCGGTTCAAAAAGTTATGTTTAAACCAAAAGCAGGTAAAATGCCAATTTAATTTCCTCCCCCTGGAAGGAATCTCCCCCTAGGTTTTTCAAAGGTTCGCGGGGTTTGAAAAAGTTTCTAAGTCTAAAAGGGAAATGATTTTTCAATACTTAGAACATTTTCAAAAAAATGTAAGTTAGAAACCATTTTCCAAAAAAATATTTTGGGTTGGGCACTTGAAAAATTTACACTTAGAAAATTTTCAAGTAAATACTTAGTTTTTGCACTTTTAGAAAATTTTCAAGGAAATTTTGAATACTTAGAAACTTTTCTGGGAAATTTCTACCATATTTTTGGGTTGTGAAAAATTTCCAACCTCTTTAGCACTTTAGAAAGTTTTCAAGGAAATTTTGAAATTAATACTTAGAAACTTTTCTATTTAAGTCAAGTACTTTGAAATAAATTTTGAAAATAATTTAAGTCAAGTGCTTTGAAATAAATTTTGAAAATAATTTAAGTCAATAAATTTTGAAAATAATTTAAGTCAAGTGCTTTGAAATAAATTTTGGAAATAATTTAAGTCAATAAATTTTAAAATAATTTAAGTCAAGTGTTTTGAAATAAATTTTGAAAATAATTTAAGTCAAGTGAGGCAATTGACTTAAGGAATTTTAATTTTTGAAAAAGGAGATAAAGTTTTGAAATTTGAAAAAATTTTAAAACCTTCCATTCTCTCCCCCTTTGCCATATATAAAAAAAATAATATAGCAAAACAATATAGCAAAAGAAGTTAGGTGCTGTACTGAACCAATTCAAGGTATAAACTGGACCAAATCAATTCTAATTTTCTCTTTCGGGTCCTGTCTAACCCAATTAGCTACTTACTAACTGTTATAAACAGTAGCTTTCGCTAGGGTTAGTCAAGTTAAGTGTTCTGTTCAAGTTAGATTTTTAAGCTTGACACTTAACTTGATTACTGTTGATTGGTATTTAGTGCCCCAATTACTGCAGATGCACAGACTTAAGCATCTTGAATCAAGGCAAAGACCTAAGCATTTCAACCCATTCTAGGTTATCAATCAAAAGTACCCTAAGGTGCTTGTGAGATGCTGGCTTCTAGATCTATAGGTGCATGCAGTTCTAGGGTTAGGGCCTAGGGTAAGTCCATTTGCGAAAAAACCCTAGTTTTGAAAGGGGGTAATTTTTCAAAAAACTAAGTCGAAAAATTGTTTTAAAAATGCACAAAGAAAATGATTTTCAAATTAAGTAGGAACTGATAAGTAATAAAACAGTTTTACCAAAACACAGAAGTAGAGCAAATCTATTCTACCAAGCATAACCCTAACTGCCTTCTTAGTGAGCTGAACTCAGACTCAGGTAGGGGTTTGGTGAATATGTCAGCTAAGTTAGATTTAGAGTCTACATGCTTAAGGACTATTTCACCCCTGGCTACATGATCTCTTACGAAGTGGTGTTTGACTTCTATGTGTTTAGTTCTAGAGTGTTGGATTGAATTCTTAGTTAGATTAATTGAGCTTATATTATCAATGTAGACCTGAGTTTGGGTGTAGTTGAGCTGGAAGTCTTTAAGAGTGTGCATCATCCATAAGAGTTGTGCTACACACTCTCCTAAAGCAACATACTAAGCTTCAGTTGTGGATAGAGCTACACAGTGTTGCTTTCTGCTACACCAACTTACTAGACTATTTCCTAAAAGTTGGCAGCTTCCACTTGTACTTTTTCTATCTAGTTTACACCCAGCATAGTCAGAATCTGAGTATCCTGACAAGTCAAAAGTTGAGGTCCTAGGATACCAAATCCCTACATTTAGGGTGCCCTTAATGTATCTTAGTATTCTTTTTAGGGCTGCTAAGTGCGTTTCCTTAGCACATGTTTGGTATCTAGCACACATTCCTACAGCAAAAAGGATATCGGGTCTGCTGGCTGTAAGGTAAAGTAGACTACCAATCATACGTCTATAAAGTTTAAGGTCTACTGGTTTACCATCAGGATCACTATTTATTTTTACATTTGTGGTCATGGGGGTACTTATTCTTTTGGAGTTGTCCATTTTGAATTTCTTTATTAACTCTTAGCATATTTGGATTGATGGACATAGTTTCCATCCCTAGTTTGCTTAATTTGTAACCCTAGAAAGAAGTTGAGCTCACCAACTAAGCTCATTTCGAATTCATTTTCCATTATTTTAACAAATTCTTTTAAGAAATTTGAGTTGGTGGATCCAAAGATTATATCGTCGACGTAGATTTGTGCAATAAAGATATCCTTTTTATGGTCTTAATAAATAGGGTTGAGTCAATTTGTCCCTGGTTAAATTCCTTAGAAATGAGGTAGGTTGATAGACGTTCATACCATACCCTAGGTGCTTGTTTTAGTCCATAAAGTGCTTTAGTGAGCTTGTAAACATGGTCAGGTCTTTCTAAGTCCTCAAAACCGGGGGGTTGTCCTACATAGACTTCTTCCTTAATAAATCCATTTAGAAAGGTGACTTTACATCCATTTGGTAGAGTTTAAATCCTTTATGGGATGCAAAGGCTAACAACATCCTAATGGACTCAAGTCTAGCTACTGGGGCATAGGTTTCGTCATAGTCTAACCCTTCAACTTGACTGAACCCTTTGGCTACTAAGCGGGCTTTATTTCTCACTATTTCTCCTTGATCATTTAGCTTATTCCTAAAAACTCACTTAGTATCAATAATGGATTTGCCCTCAGGTTTAGGTACTAGTTCCCAGACTTGGTTCCTCTCAAACTGGGCTAACTCTTCCTGCATTGCTATGATCCAATCAGGATCAGGTAAGGCTTCCTCTATAGTCTTAGGTTCAATTTTTGAAATCAGTGCAATCTGACTAAGGTTTCTATAGGAGGACCTAGTTCTGACTCCTAAGGTTGGATCACCCACAATTTGATTAGTTGGGTGACTGAGTCTGGGTTTCTTAGTTTTTCTAGAACTTGGTTCAGCCTCAGGTCCGGCCGGTCGGTTTGGTTCAGTATTTGGTTCAACTACTTGGGTTGGTTCAATTATTGGTTCAATTGACTCAATAGTTGGTTCAATAGTTAGTTCATTTAGGGGTTCAATTAATGGTTCAACGGTTTGTTCATTATCTTCGTGATCAGTATTTGATGAATTTAGATGGTTTATCAGATTTTGAATTAATTTCTTCATCAAATATTAGATTGGTTGTTTCCTCAATTTTCTTAGTTTGTTTATTGTAAACCCTATAGGCTCTACTTGTTGTTGAATATCCTAAGAAGATGCCTGGGGTTGACTTAGACTGGAATTTACCTAGATAGTCCTTGGTGTTTAGGATATTGACTTTGCACCCAAAGACCCTTAGGTAATGTAGGTTTGGAAGTCTATGGTAGTATAATTCATAGGGTGTTTTATTATGTCGTTTGTTAATTAGGACCCTATTTTGGATGTAGCAAGCCGTACTAATTGCTTCTGCCCAAAATTGGTTAGCTAGGTTGAATTCATTGAGCATAGCCCTAGCGGCTTCCTGTAGGGTTCTATTTTTCCGTTCAACTATCCCATTTTGCTGGGGGGTTCTAGGGCACGAAAATTCGTGTATATACCCGTTTATCTTACAAAACTCCTTGAATCGTTGATTCTCAAACTCTCCCCCGTGATCACTCCTAAGCCTTTTGATTTTGGTATCATTTTGATTTTCAGTTAACTTACAAAAATCACTAAATAGGTTTAGGGTTTCATCTTTGGTCTTTAGAAACCTAACCCAGGTAAACCTAGAGTAATCATCAACAATTACTAAGCAGTACCGGTTCCGCTTAGTGACTTGGCTCCATGTGAATCAAATAGGTCAAGGTGCAGGAGCTCAAGTGTGGTTTGAGTTAGATCTGATTGAATTAGTTTATGATTAGACCTGGTTTGTTTACCCTGATTGCATGATTCACATATTAAGTTTTCATGGTTCTTAATTTTAGGTATACCTCTAATTTGGCCAAGTTGGGTGATTTTTGAAATTAATCTCAGATTAGTGTGACCTAATCTCCTATGCCAGAGGTTTGATTCTTCTAACTGAGTTAACATGCATTTAGGTACTAAGGGTAGGTTTATAGTGTAAACATTATTTTTCCTAGAGCCCTTAAGCATGATTTCTGAGTCTTGCAAGTTTCTAATCAGGTAGTTAGAGTTGGTAAAGGTAACTATATAGCCAGTATCACACAATTGACTTATACTAAACAAGATAAATTTGAAGTCTTCAACCAACAATACCTTTTTAATAACGAAATCAGATTTGAGTTCAATGTTACCTGACCCAATCACTTTGAGTGTAGCATTGTTGCCAAATGCTACTGAGCCTAGGTTCTTGAACTTGAGTTTGGTGAATTTCAATTTGTCCCCAGTCATGTGTCTGGAGCACCCGCTATCCAACATCCATTGGTCCAAATCTTTATGTTCCTACACATAAAGAGTTTGTTGATTTGGATCCAATTAGAATCAGGAATAGCCTAAATTAATTTTCACAACCTAGTCTGTCTCACCCAATCTAGAGTTATCAATCACGTTAACTTTATGGGTTTTTGTGAGACAGGTTTTAGTAGAAAGATTTATTTTGAAAAGACCATGATTAATTTTAAAAAGTTAAATTAATTTTTAAACACAATTTATTTTGAAAAGAAATATTTGAATCTAAGATTAACTAAAATTTGTGTTAGATTCGAATTTGACAAAGAGTAAATTGAATTTGAATTTCAAAAATTGGCTTCCAAGTCTTGGCGAGGCATAAGGCCTTCTTTGGCCGTAGCCTTATTGGATCATCAACCCTTTCCTTGACAAAGCCTTTTAGTGAAATTTCATCTTCAAAATTACTCTTTGATAAATTCTGGTCTAACAAGTTTGGGTCTTGGATCGGTAGCTTCGGCTAGTTTCACCAGTCTAAAGAGACCAAGTAGTGTATACTTGACCTTATTAGAAAAGGCTTCCCTAATGTACTATCATCTCACCGCCACCCAATACTATGTTGTTCAGATTTCAGTTAATTGGTTTAGTCCTTAATCTAACCAGTCCTAAGTCTAAGCATGGTAAATTGCAGAAATTCATTTAACTTTAAAAATTATTTTTAAGTTGGCTCCCCTTGGACTAAAGCCATGGTAATGATTAGGCAAGATATGAATCTTGTCCTTGGGGATCCAATACTGATTTGGTCCAGCTTGATTATTCAGGCATAGTTTCTGTACCCATGCCTGAACTTTGAGTCTAGACTGATTCAATACAGCATAGTAAGACCTTTGTCTAGCCTTGTTTCGATAACCTAACCCGGATCGATTTAGAACAGACTTCTATTTTCCAAGGATCATGTCAAGACCCTTGGAACCAGAAGTGAATCGTTCTAAAGCTGCTCTAAGGTCCTTGACTTGAGTTTTCAAGGAGGAGTTCTCTTTCTCAAGTTTTTCAACTTGAGTAGAGGTTCCTTCTTGAACCTTCTCAGTTAAGGATCTAGAGTCAGCTCCCTCTTTCAGGAGTTTCACTTCCTCTCGGAGGGACTCGACTCAGATTTTGGCTTTCGCCAAGTCGCGAGATAGATAGGCAATTAATTCAGATAATTGAATTCTTGAAAACCCACTTACAGTGATTTTGACATCCTCTGAAAATGTGAGCTTTTTGTCGTCCAACTCCGATTCTGATTCGGTCTCGATTTCTTCCGAAGCAGTCAGGGCGAGCAGGTTCAACTGTGGGGCCTCTTCTTCTTCTTCAGAGGAAGACTCGTCCCACGTTGCTTGAAGGGCCTTCTTCCTTCTTGTCTTCTTCGTCTCCTTCAGATTGGGGTATTCCGTCTTGTAGTGACCCTTCTTTTTGCATTTGTAGCAGGTCACATTTGGTTTGGTCTTTTCATTTAAAGGTTCAGCTGGCTCTTCCTTTCTTCGGCTGACTTTTCTTCTATTGGTCTGATTTTTCAGTTCCTTGTAGTAGTCCCGGGCTAGCCGAATCAGCTTGGGTCGATTTCCTTCGCTGTCTTCTGAGTCTGAGTCTGAGTCAGACTCGGGTGCAGGTTGAGGCTTCTTCTTGGTCATCTTTCTAGTTTTACCTGCAACAAAAGCAATGCCTTTCTCGGCCAGGGTGCAGTTAGTCTGCTCATGTAATTCAAGTTCAGAAAACAACTCGTCTAATTTGATTCTAGAGAGATCCCTTGAAACATTGTACGCATCTACCATAGATGCCCACAATGTGTTTCTCGGGAAAGCGTTAAGAGTGTACCTGATCAGGTCACGATTTTCTACCTTGTGACCAATTGAATGTAGACCGTTCATCAGCTCCTGGATTCTGGCATGGAGCTGGGCTGTAGATTCGCTGTCGCTCATTTTAACTGTGTACAACTTGTTTAGCAGTAGGTCTCTCTTGCTGATTCGGGTGTCGGAGGTTCCTTCGTGCAACTCAATTAACTTACCCAGAGTTCCTTTGCACTGTTGAATGGTCCCACCCGGTTCAGCTCTTCTTTGGTTAGGCCGCATTGGAGTGTTTGAGTCGCTTTAGCATCGGCCTTGATCTTTCTTTTCAGTGCGGTATCCCATTCTATGTAAGGCTGTGGCACTCCTTCAGTGTTTTTCGGGATTTCCAGTCCAGATTGGATAATTATCCACATGTCCACCTGAGTTTTCAGGTGGACTTCCATCCGATTCTTCCAGTAGGAGAAATCCTCCCCACTGAAGAGTGGTGGTCTGGCTGTACTGAACCCTTCTTGCATGACCATTTAGGAATTCTGAAATAAAATAAAAACAAAACTGTCCCAAGACTAGGTCTTGGATTAGCAGTGCAGGAATAAAATATTTAAAAGAATTTATCGAGTGGTGTTGCACCAACCTCGATTAACGATAAAAGATCGATTAATAAAATTCGTAAAAATCTGAAAAACTCTCAAATTTGTGGTAGCACCAAATTTGAGCTTCCCCGCTCTAATACCACTTGTTGGATCGAGTAATCATGATAGAGGGGGGGGGTGAATATCGTGAAAACGTTTCGGATTAAAAAGAGAAAGTACGCAGCGGAATTTAAACAAAACACACACACAGAACTCAAGTAGTTTTACTTGGTTCGGAGTCGCGTTCGGCTCGTACTCTAAGGCCCATGGTCCTTGACCATTTACTGCGGGCAATTCTATATTTGCACAAAAAGATTACAAAGTTTGATACAGAATTATTGCAGTAATTAAACAAGTATGCTTCTCGTTACCGACGCCCGGTGTAGATTGTACTTTGGTGCAGAGGGTCGTCGTCGGTGCTAGAATCTCAAGATCGGAGTTTTCCGGAGCAGAGCGCTTGAATGAAGAGCGTGTTGGATCGAGAGAACCGATAGAGGGGGGGGGTGAATATCGGAAATCGTTCGGATTTAGGGAAAGAGAAATTGCACAGCGGAAGATAAAATCAAACATGCGAACACAGTAATTTTTACTTGGTTCGGAGCCTAGGTCGACTCCTACTCCAAGGCCCACGGTCGTTGACCGTTTACTTTGGGCAATTCTATATGAGGCGCAATAATAGTTTACAAAGATTGATTTACAAATATAGCACAGTAAACTTAACAATTAAAAAGAAAAACTCTTCTTTTACCGACGTTCGATGTAGGTTGTCTTTTTCGGAGCAGCGGGACGTTGTCGGCTCGAGTTGGGAGGTTTCCGGAGCGAGGCGCGAGAGCAGAAGAGCGTAAAAGCGTTGATTGAAAGTGTTGCTTGAAGCCTGGGGTCGAGGGCCCTTTATATAGGGCCTGGGGGCGCCCGGGACGTCGGGGGCGCCCCCCCACGTGGCGGCGTCTCCAACGCGGTCAACATCTGATCCCTTCAAAATCGAGATCAGGTTTGACCGGGGCACCCGGAGCGCTCGGGGCGCCCACATTGATCGGGTCAAGCCTTCATCCTTTTGGCTTCGCGAGGGTGTGCTTCGGCAGCTGGCACTGGGGGCGCCCGCGACAGGCGGGGCGCCCGGAGCATCCGGGGCGCCCCGACATATAACTGTCGAGCCGTGTTTTCACTCCTGCTGACTTGGGTTGACCTTGGGGGCGCCCGGAACATCCAGGGCACCCTGCTTAGCTTCTGCCTCACTCCTTTGAGGCTCTCTGAGCTGCAGATACTCAGTCCTTCGATCCTGCATCCAGGGTTAGTCCAAAAAGCAGTATTGTATTATTTTATACAGCCTTAGCTTTCTTGGTTCTGACTTTGGGTTTCCAAAATGGAACCCTAGGTCGAACCGACGCCTACTGTTCCCTCGACGGGGAACGCGCCCTCACCTACTCCTCTCGGGAGATTGTACCTGATGCCAACCGCTCCTCTGGTTGGACTTTTGCCTGGCGGTCCTTTGCTAGGTCTTGGATACCGAGCTGTCCTTCGCCCTGTGCCTAGCATTCCTTCGCTAGGGCTTCAGTCCCAAGCTGTCCTTCGCCTGGCGCCTAGCAGTCCTTCGCTAGGGCTTTTCACCCTGGCATTCCTTCGCCAGTGCCTAGGGCTTTGTGCCCTGGCATTCCTTCGCCAGTGCCTAGCAGTCCTTCGCTAGGGCTTTTTACTCTGCACACTCAAGTGACATGTTAGATATCAAGTAAGACTTAACTTTTGAACCCTGTTGCCATTATCAAAACATAGGTTTAACTGTGGTGCTTTCTGCACCAACAATCTCCCCCTTTTTGATTTATGGCAACCCTAGTTCAAAAAGTTAAGTTTAATCAAAAGCATAAAAATTTGTTCCCTCCCCCTGGATTTTTCAAAACTTCGTGGGGTTCTAAGTTTTTAAAAAACTTTACTTAGAATGATTTTGCACTTTGAGAACTTAAGTTTAAAAGTATATAGAGGAGTTTTTAAAAGCATGAATTTAGAGTACTTACAAAAATTTGAAGCCTTAAGTTTAAAGTACTCAAAAGTTTTGAAAACTTTAAGTTAAGTACTTAGTAGGATTTAAAAAACTTAAGCACTTAGTAAACTTTGAAACAATTTAAGTATTTAGTAGATTTTGAAACAATTTAAGTACTTA
Source organism: Boesenbergia rotunda (assembly GCA_024364735.1). Taxonomy (NCBI): domain Eukaryota; kingdom Viridiplantae; phylum Streptophyta; class Magnoliopsida; order Zingiberales; family Zingiberaceae; genus Boesenbergia; species Boesenbergia rotunda. The sequence goes on along the minus strand of JAGFNQ010001903.1, from coordinate 467,012 downwards.
GTAAATTTTGAAACAATTTAAGTACTTAGTAAATTTTGAAACAATTTAAGTACTTAGTAAATTTTGATACAATTTAAGTACTTAGTAAATTTTGAAACAATTTAAGTACTTAGTAAATTTTGAAACAATTTAAGTTTAAAGTACTTATGAAGACTTAGTACTTTTGAATAACTTCGAGACGTTTTGAAAAACTTAAGTACTTAATAGGGTTTTTTAAAACACTTAAAAAACTTAAGTACTTCTAAAAAGGTTTTGAAAAGCTTTGAAAAGTAGCTAACTTTTTGAAAAAAGATTTTGAGATTTGGAAAAAAATTTGAACTCTTTCCTTTCCTATCTCTCCCCCTTTGCCATATATCAAAAACAGATAGATCTAGCAGAAATTAAATTCATAAAAGAAATAACTTTCATAAAGGAAAATATTCGTATGATTTTGCTGTACTGAACCAAGACTTAGACCAAATCAGTTGATTTTCTCTTGTAGGGACCTGTCTAACCCTTTTAGCTACTTACTAACTGTTATAAGCAGTAGTTTTCGCTAGGGTTAGTCAAGTTGAGTGTTTCTGTTCAAGTTAGATTTTCTAAACTTGACACTTAACTTGATTGCTGTGTAATTTGTATTTAGTGCCCCAATTACTGCAGATGCACTGACATAAAACATCTTGAATTAAGGCAAAGACCTAAGCATCTCAACCCTTTCTTGGTTATCAATCAAAAGTACCCTAAAGTGCTTGTGAGATGCTGGCTTCTAAATCTATAGGTGCATGTAGTTCTAGGGTTAGGGCCTAGGCTAAGTCTATTTGCGAAAAAGCCCTAGTTTTGAAAGGGAGTAGTTTTGAAATAAAACTAAGTCCGAAAAGATTTTTAAAACCGATTTTAAAAACAACAGTTTTTCAAAATTCTTTTAAAAACTGATTTTTAAATTAAGAAAAGCAGTAAGAAAATCAAAAGTAGAGTTAATCTATTCTACAGAGCACAATCCTAACTGCCTTCTTAGTGAGCTGAACTCAGACTCAGGTAAGGGTTTTGTGAATATATCAGCTAAGTTGGATTTTGAGTCTATGTGTTTAAGTACTATCTCACCCCTGGCTACATGGTCTCTTACGAAGTGATGTTTAACTTCTATGTGTTTTGTTTTAGAGTGTTGGATTGGATTCTTAGTTAGATTAATTGAACTTATATTGTCAATAAATACTTGAGTTTGAGTGTAGTTGAGCTAGAAGTCCTTAAGAGTGTGCATCATCCATAAAAGTTGTGCTACATGTTGGTGACGAGATGGCTAGAGAGGGGGGGGGGTGAATATAGCCAACACTTTCTCTTTGAGAACTTAGCAAGTTTTCTGCACCTAGCTTATCAGTAGCATAGCGGAAGAAGCAAAGGAAAACCAAAACAGTGCAGTAAACTAAAAACAAAGATGAAAGCTAACAACCACAGCTACCAAGATCGCTAACAAGAGGGTTTACAAGGTTCGGGGATAACTTGCCCCTACTCCTTGGCGTGCCCTTAAGGTGGGCGATCCCTTGATCGTCGGCAGATCAAGCCCCGGTGATCACCGGATATAAAGCAACCTCCTTCTCGGTGGAGAAACCTCTCCACAGCGTTTCAATCAGATAAATGTTTAAGCTCAATGAAACAACAAGAAAGATCTTACTCAAACACCCAGCAAAGAGAAGAACGCAGCAAGCTTCCCTGAGCTCCACCCAGTGGCGATCTCACGCAAGAACCCTTCTTCGTGTCTTCCCACTGTCGGACTCCAAGCCTCTCGTTCTCTCCTTCAAGTGCTCGAGTAATGGATGATTGCTTCTCGATAGCTTGCTCAGAATGATGGAAACTTCAAGAACACAGCAAGCTTGATGTGGAGAACTCAAGGCACAGGAACTCAAGAACACAAGCTGTAAGCTTTCGAATGTTTCTCTGCTTCCACCAAGCTGTCTCCCGTTCCTTTTTGTTTCTCCACCAAGCATCAAGTGACCTCATCTCCAGCAGCCTCCAGCTGCCTCACTGCCAACGCCAGCTACACTGAACCCTTACTGAACTTCCTGAGCTCCCTCAGCCAAGCTTCAGTCAGCGGCTTCAGTCCTGCAGCTCCAGCCGTTGCAACCTGAGATGAGAAATGGACAAACCTGCTCCAAGGAAAGCCTCCATTGACTTCTCCTTGAGTGTTTGAATCCTCCCCTGTCACCTGCAGCTTAGTCAGAATATTAGAGCAGTATATCACACAGTAAATCAAGTATCAGAGGCAACCATCAGCGAATCGGATACGGTCAGACGCGATCAGAGCGTCTGACAGTGCAATTTGAATTAAAGTGATCGGTCACCCGACCGATCAGAGCGACTCCTGATCGGTCACCAGACCGATCAGGCTAGGTCCAGACCGATCAGGCTAGAGCCTGATCGGTCCCCAACGCTCAATCAGAAATCGCGATTTCTTTGTGACTTCTCCTGGATCGATCACCGGACCGATCCCAGGTTGTGGATCGATCACCCGAACGATCCACTCCTTTCTTGGGCGATTTCTGAGCTTCACAGTCCAGACCTCCTGATCGGTCATCAGACCGATCAGAAAGCCTCCTGATCGGTCACCAGACCGATCAGATCATGACCAGACCGATCAGGCTCCGTCCTGATCGATCATAGAGAGGAACCTGCGACGCTTGATCGTTCTCCGGAACGATCTGCACAGTGATCCTGATCGGTCACCCGACCGATCAGGAGCAGTTCAGCAGGGGAACTCAACCTCACTGCTCGCTCCCTGATCGGTCACCAGACCGATCAGGAGCCAGTCAATGGGTGAAACGCATACTCCCTGATCGGTCACCAGATCGATCAGGAGCAGCACAGTAGGTTCCCAACCTCACTGTGTTCTCCCTGATCGGTCACCCGACCGATCAGTCATCGCTGGATCGGTCACCAGACCGATCCACGAAGGAGCAGCGTGCCAGAATCCCTGATCGATCACCAGACCGATCCAGGGACTCAAACTCAGCCCTCCAAGCTAAGTTTCCATCCACCTTAGCCCTCCAAGCTAAGGATTTTCCATCTAACTCTCCAAGTTGGGAATTTGCACCTAACCCTCCAAGTTAGGACTTTTCACCCAACCCTTCCGAGTTAGAACTTCATCCAACCTAGCCCTCCAAGCTAGGCACCTGACCCTCCAAGCCAGGACTTTTTCACCTAATTCTCCAGGATTGAAATTTGCACCTAACCCTCCAAGTTAGGACTTTTCACCTAGCCCTCCAAGCTAGGACTTTTCACCCAACCTTTCCGAATTAGGACTTTTCCAACACCTAGCCCTCCAAGCTAGGACTTTTCAACACCTAACCCTCCAGGTTAGGATTTTCCAGCACCTAGCCCTCCAGACTAGGATTTTCAACACCTAACCCTCCAGGTTAGGATTTTCCAACACCTAGCCCTCCAGACTAGGATTTTCCATACCATGCTTGATCCCCGATCAGGACTTAATCATAATCAATAATCATCCACCTAAACTTAAATCGGTGTCAACACTAAAACAACAATCAGGGCCAGACTGCATCAACAATCTCCCCCTTTTTGTTGTTTGACAACCCGATCTAAGTTTAGGGATCTCAATCAATATTTCTCAACTTTAGAATCATAGGGGAATCCAGATCCTCCCCCTACAACATGATCATCCTAAACTTAACCAATCCACACTCTCCCCCTTTGTCGAACACCGAAAAGGGGCTAGAAGGGCTGTTAAGATTAAAACAAACTCCCCCTCAACCCTAGGGGTATCCCAAATCAACAAAGATGTGATAGGTTGTTGGATAACCATACGAACACATGTGAAAAAGATAGAGCAAGATATAGCAATCACATGCATCATACGAACACGAATTATTAACTCGCAAAGCATGCCATAACATGTATATGTATCAGGTAGACATGACATTACAAGCATGAGCATGGCAGTGTAGCAAACATGCAGATCATAGTCATATAAACAGCATGGCATCAACAATAGGCATACTATCAGGAGAGAAAAACATAATCATGGCAATATAGCACAATTTCAAATAGTAGTCATCATAGCATCATCAAGTAGAATAAAACATGCATCAGCATCATAAAGAGTAGGTCATAAAATACCCTAAGACATAACACGATGCATGTCACAGGCATCGAAATCCAGAGACGTGTGGCACAAAGCCACACTAAGCAAGTCAAGGGCATACAGCCCAAAAGTCAAACATGTCAAGTAAATCAAGAAAAGAGACAATAAACATCCAAGCTCAATGATCAGCTGGTGGGTCGTCATCGTGCATAAGGTCATCCATCGTCGCATCAGTAGGAGCACAGGACCCTGGTGCAGTACTTGATGAAGGTGCACCTCCTGGAAATGTGTGGCTGCGCCACTCATCATACCATGTCTGCTGGAGGGCACGGGTCCCAGAGATGTCAGTCTCAATCGCTGTCAATCTGTGCTCAATAGAGCTGAACCGTGATCGGGTCTCCTCGCGGAAAGCCTCTCGCAATTGAAAATCCTGCTGGAAGGTCTGATCCAGCTCCGCGATCTGCCAGCGAAGATCAGGCTCCGGCTCGTCGTCATACTCGTCGTCAGCAGGAAGAGCATCGTGTGGTGCCTGAAACTGTGGTGCTCCGCCAGGCAGCTCACCTAGTCCGCGTCCATCCTTCCATACCAAGACCCCATCACGCTCACGAATGATAATACCAGACTTTGCAAAAGCCCGCCGACCCAAACGACAATCTTGCTTAACCATGGGCACGGTCCTGCCCTTGGAGACATCAACACCAACTGACATAAGCCAATCAGTGATGATGTGACCAAAAGGCATATAAACCGTGCGACGGCTAGGCTCACGGTAGGACAGGATAGACTGAAAAATGCTCTCCATGATATCAAAGTCCATCCGGCAATGCATGCCGTAGAGCATGAGGCAGTGGTAGGGTCGGATCTCGGCCAACGGCTTTGAAGTAATGGGCAAAATGCAATTTGTGATGATCTTGAAAAGGACATAATCAGCTGGAGCAAGGCGGAGGGCAGCAAAAGTGGGGAAAACTGGACCCAATTCGTCAAGCCCGGCAGGGCGAGGATGACCAAAAAAGTGCTGATAGATAGAGTCAGGGGTAACATCTGCGAACGGTGCTAGCAGAGGATCAGGAAGTTCAGGATAGATCGAATAAAGATTCGGTGATCGTCGACCACCCAAGTACTCTGCCAAAAACTCATATGAAAAATCGAGGTTCATCTTCCCGACACGAGTAGTGAACTCGAATCCCCCTTGAGGACCTTGTTGTAGGTTATTGTAAAACTCTGAGACAAGGTCATAGTTGATGGTTCTTTCCAAAGAATGAAGAAACCCCAGATTGTAGTAAGTGACAATCTCCATGACAGAGGGACAGAACTCAGTCAGGAAGGGAACATCAATGGATCTGTAGGGTAATAGTTTGAATGTCCTAGCTTGAAAGGCCTGTTCACAGGCCGCATTTGGGAACCTGGAGCTAGAAGAAGGCTGTGGCCTTCTGGAAGGGGCAGAGGAGGAAGGAGCTTTCCCCCTCGAGCTGCCCTCAGCAGCTTCCTTGCCCTTGGATGACTTTCTAAAGGGTTTTGAATTGATCATGACACAGAATTCAAATTATTTGATAAGATCGATCAAACAAAACAAGAATTGATCATATAAGATGATACCCAATCAAAAGATAGATAGATTCGATTATAGACATAAGGTGAAAAAGTAAGGTCACGGTAGGCAAAACATGATCACGATACACCAGCAAGAACAAGAACAAAAACCATGGTTAGCTTCATATCCATATAATCCATGAAGAGATTTGTAGAAAAACTGAAATCAAAGCTTACTTAGGCGCCATGGGTGAGCTTGCGCAAGGGAGGAAGAAGCTAGTTCCTCAAGTTTGAGAGAGAAAAAGGCCTGCGCAATAGAAACTCTCGGACGCAGAGAGCTTGGAATAAGTGGGGAGCTCGCAGGGAACAGGAAGACACCAGTAGGGATCTCCGCAAGCAATCGCACGCACGAAGTGGGAGAGACGCAGGAGAGTGCTCTCGCTCAAGCAAGGTCGCGCAGATGAGGAGTTTCGGCGCTAGGGTTCGGCGCTGAAGAGGGTTTTGCGAAATTAATCGGTTGGTGGATCGGTCCACCAACCAGAATTTAATGCGTTTGAACGGATCACCGTTCGATCTGATCGCACCCAGACCGATCAGGCTATAGCCTGATCGGACTGGCCCAGTCCTGATCGGTCGGATGACCGATCAGACGCACTCCTGATCGGTCGGTTGACCGATCAGGATACGAACAGTAGGGTCTGGAGGAAAACTGCTGGGCTCCCTGATCGGTCGGTGGACCGATCACCATAGGGTGCCAGATCGGTCCAGGGACCGATCCAGGCTAGCTCAGTACACTTAGTCAAATTCCGGAAGATCACGGCTTGCCTCGCTGATCGGTCTGTGGACCGAACACCACAGGAAGAAGCCAGATCGGTCCAGGGACCGATCAGCCCTATGCCTGATCGGTCCGGTGACCGATCAGGGTTCCTGGTATTCCCTGATACGAACTGAAATGTTCAGTTTCAGAATTTCTGAAACTTTTCAACCAAGATCTGATGAACTTTATCGAACTTGGACATGATTTCCTGACTAAAATTGATCCCTTAACAAGAATCAAAGGTCCTTATAGGTTCAACAATCACTTTGACCCATACAAATGGAGTCAAACTCAATCAACAATCAATCAAGCAAAATCAATCAAGTTTGAGTCAAATCCAATGTTCCAATCAAGTTTCCTTGATTGGAATGTCCAAATATGATCAAGGAGCCATGTACACATATGTTATGCAATGGTTTTCCCCATACTTGGTCACCACCGTGATTATTATCTCGTCAACTTAATTTCTCAAGGGATGCATTGACATTTTGAGAAATTGAGTTGATCCTAACATCTCACCCCATGTCTAGCAAACAAAAATTTTGGTAAACCTTATAGTTTGTGTGAGATGTCCCAAAGTTACCCAATTGATTCCCAACAATTTCGAAATAATCATGAAGGGTTTTGAATGCAATTTGAAAATCATGAAGCGCGACACATTCCCAATTCCCGTCTTAGGAAACTAAATTCATTTTCGGGAAGTGGTTTAGTGAAAATGTCAGCTAGGTTTGACTTGGACTCTACATGAGAGAGTATGATGTTCCCCCTAGTTACATGATCCCTAATGAAGTGGGTGGTGTCTTACTTCAATATGTTTTGTCCTAGAATGATGGACTGGATTCTTGGTTAAGTTAATTGTGCTAATGTTATCACATAACACTTGCACACCCTTGTAACTCAATCCATAGTCCTCTAAGGTATGAATCATCCACAACAATTGCGATACACTCTCTCCCATGGCGATATATTCTGCCTCGGTAGTGGAAAGAGCAACACAATGTTGCTTCCGCTCATACCAAGCCCGGGGTGCTTATTTAAGGCCATAAAGTGCCTTTTTGAGCTTGAACACGTGGTTTGGAAATTCGGTACTCTCAAACCCCGTAGGTTGTTCGACATAGACCTCTTCTTTAATCAAACCATTTAGAAAGGCCGATTTGACGTCCATTTGATATAATTTGAAACCACGATGTGCTGCAAATGCTAGCATCAATCGGATGGACTCTAATCGTGCCACAGGAGCATAAGTCTCATCATAATCAAGGCCTTCAACTTGACTGTAGCCCTTAGCTACCAAGCGTGCCTTGTTTCTAATGATTTCTCCCTTATGGTTCAATTTATTCTTGAAGACCCATTTGGTTCCAATAATGGAGGTCTTCATGGGTCTAGGGACTAAGTCCCAAACTTGACTCCTCTCGAATTGACCTAGTTCATCTTGCATTGCAATGATCCAATCGGGATCATTTAATGCTTCATCAATTTTCCTAGGTTCAATTTCGGAAATTAGGGCAACTTCATTAGCCTCATTCCGGAAGAATGATCTAGTTCTAACCCCCTGACGGATGTCTCCAACAATTTGATCTTGGGGATGACTAGAGGCTAATCTAGTTTGCCTAGGAGTTGGTGGTGCTTCTTGAACAGGTTCACTAGACCGAAGTTCAGCCTCAGAATTTGGCTGATTAGTGGGTTGTCTAGGTTCACCGTCATCAGACTCATCACCATCAACAACACTTGGAGTTTCATTCAAACATAGTCTCCTAAGTTTGAGTTGAACTCCTTCTACATTTTCTGATTGGTCACTTGATTTTGGAACTTCTTCAAAGAACACATCAGCAGACTCTTCAACTAATCTAGACTTCTTGTTGTAGACTCGGTAGGCTTTGCTAACGAGGGAGTACCCGACTAGTATCCCTTCATCAGCCTTTGCCGTGAACTTTCCAAGATGATCCTTGGTGTTTAGGATGAATACCTTACAACCAAACACCCTAAGGTGTTTAACCGTAGGTGGTTTCCCAAACCAAAGTTCATGGGAAGAGTTTGCATGTCGACAAGGATACGAGTTCGTAAAATTCAAAATTTTTACGTGCAGCGGAAGAGTTTGCATAAAATAATTTCCCAAATTATTTTAACTTCGTATCTAGCATGCAATCCTATGGTGTGTTGACATAATCATAAAATAAAACTTTACGGAAAAGTAAACTAATTTACCAAGTACCTCTCGTAACTCGAAGTAAGGGACGAGATCCAACCGTAGCGTCCCTTGGAAGCTCCGCCTCTATTCGCGTCCACGCCGAGTTCTCTTCGGGATGACTTCACAAAGTCGCGAGTTTTGTGCCGACGAGAACTACTAGATCCTCGGAAGGCACAACTAGATGAACAAGAGAAAGTATAGGAAACTAACCAACAAGAAGTAACGGAATCGAATTCCGAGAGGAGTGGAGTCGCTATCCGCTTCTTCTTCTTCTTGTTCGGGTTCTTCTTCTTCTAGTGGCTCACGGCAACACCTTCTTGGTGTTGTGATTGGGCGCCGGCCCTAGAGGAACTAGGGTGCGCCGGCCCTAGAGAGTAGGGGGCGCCCTAAGGAAGAAGAAGAGAAGGAGGAGATAAGAGAAGAGAGAGAGGGAGAGCTCCAATTGATCTCTTAATTCATTGGAATAAGGGCTAGCCTTTGGTTCATTTATATAATAGCAACTCCTTTGCTAAGTCTCCCTCTAAACCGAATTAACGGAATTAGTTATAAGAAATTTATCTTATAAATTTTCTTATTAATTATTCCGTTTAAACCGAGTCTTTATTATAAACTAATTTATAATAAAAACTAATTCTTCTTCTCTTTAAATTATGGAATAAATTTTATAAGAAATTTATAAACTTTCTTATTATGGAAAAATCAATTCATAATTGATTTTATAAAATTAAAATAAACCAATTCGTGGATTATTTTAATCTTCCATAAAAGAATAAATTTCTATAAATTTTATTTATATAAATTTCTTTATACAAATTTATTTATCCATAATTTATAAAATAAATCACACTAGATTTATTTTATTAATTAAACCAATTAAATTGGTTTTTCTCCTCTTATTTGGCCGGCCACCAAGGCCGGCCAAAACCAACCCAATAAACCGCGAATTAAACTCATTTAATTCGCCCAAAAAGCCTTCAAAAGACTTAGCCATTTTTGGCTTCCATTGCGCCTCTGACTAACTCAGATTCGACTTGTTTCTCTTGATCGGAAAATCCAATTTTCAACTCGTTTTAAATCCCTCGGATTACTCGTATTGCGTGTGACTAAATAGGCTTTCGATTTATGTTGGCCGTCTATAATTAACCCATTAATTATAGAACGATCATGAGTGGCACCTAGTAGTACATCATGATCCCCAATTAATCGAAAGATCAACGGTTTGACCTCAGAAGAAATTATTCTGAAACCCTTCAGCAGCTCTAATGAATCGTGCCTCATTCCCTTCACCACCTTATACCCACTTGGTTCAGGACACGGTCAATGGTGTCAGTCCCCACTAGGCTGACTACGTCACACCTAGCCCAAGTAGTGTCTTTCTCGTCCTTTGGATTTCTAATTACTCTCATGTATTTGAGAGACTCGCACTCTTAACATGATATGCTCTGGCCAGAGGCTTTGAGTAACAATCCGACGATAGGCCTGGGTATACATCTCCTCGCAAGGAGTGGTGAATCCTTTGTAGGCTGTTCAAACATCTTCGGGCACTTCGGCTTATACCCGATCATCCTGGGTCCACACCTCCTTGGAGATGCTTGCTTAAGATGTCAAAGTATAAGTCTCCATGACCAAGATGACTTGAACACCGAAGTCAAAGGAACATCGCACTTAAGCCGCAGTAAGATCTTCATTGACATATCTACATGTAGATTCCCATATGAAGTCTTACAGCTAGTCACTCCAATGAACTAGTTCCCTTAACTAGCATCCATGTTTATCTCCGGACATCCCAATGTCACCAGCTAGTGAGAATCAGCTGATTAGAGAATAACCCATGCTAGTCTCAACAGAATTGATAGTGTCCGTTTTTATCAATTCATCGACTAGGGATATTTCAATACTTCACAATTGCACATTAGAGATAATCACTAGTTGTGATCCCATCACAAATTCTCTTATGCTGTGAGTTGTATTGCGGACATTCAGTAGATGAGTTTAAGATCCCAATCAAATACACAAAACATGTATACTCAAATAGTGAATTATCATTTATTAAAATAAATGTTTACATCATAAGGCGATTGCCTTAGGACACTTCTCTCATATCACTAACAAACTCCCACTTGGCCTAATGCCAATCGCTACGGTATCCAATACCACAGGCTCTAACATGACCCTCAAACTTGTTTTGAGGCAAGGCCTTAGTTAAAGGATCCGCTATATTCCTTTCAGTGGGAACTCTCTCAATTTGTATGTCATTCCTACTTATAATCTCTCTGATCAGATGATAGCGTCGAAGCACGTGTTTGGATCGCTGATGAGACCTTGGTTCCTTCGCTTGTGCAATAGCTCCATTGTTGTCGCAGTAAACCGGCACTGCTTCATCAATGGTTGGAACCACCCAAGTTCGGAGACAAACTTCTTGATCCAAACTGCTTCCTTTGCTGCTTCCGAAGCTGCGATATATTCCGCTTCCGTGGTAGAATCCGCTACGGTGTCTTGTTTGGAACTCTTCCAACTTACTGCGCCTCCATTCAAAGTAAATACGTATCCAGACTGCGATTTGGAGTCATCCTTATCTGTCTGGAAACTGGCATCTGTATACCCACGTATTATCAAATCTCCTTCTCCATATATTAGAAATACATCCTTAGTTCTTCTTAAGTACTTAAGGATTGTCTTAACAGCCGCCCAATGATCCATTCCTGGATCAGATTGGTATCTGCTCGTGACGCTCAGAGCATACGATACATCGGGCCTAGTACATAACATAGCATACATGATAGATCCTATTGCGGATGCATAGGGAATCTTATTCATGCTAATCCTCTCGTCTTCTGTGCGCGGACACATAGACTTCGAAAGGTTGATCCCATGCCTGATGGGAAGGTAACCTTTCTTGGATTCCGACATGCTAAACCTTTTTAGCACTCGGTCTATATATGTAGACTGCGAAAGACCAAGCAACCGTTTTGATCTATCTCTATAGATTCTAATCCCAAGGATATAGGTTGCTTCTCCCAGGTCTTTCATGGAGAAAGTTTTGGACAACCAAATCTTAACTGTCTGTAAAACTGATATATCGTTTCCTATAAGTAAGATGTCATCGACATATAATACTAGGAATACGACTGCACTCCCACTAACCTTCTTGTACACACAAGGTTCGTCAGGATTTTGTGAGAAATCAAACTCTTTGATTGTCTCATCAAAACGGATGTTCCAGCTCCTAGATGCTTGCTTTAGTCCATATATGGATCGTCGAAGCTTGCATACCTTGGTTTTATCAACCGATGTGAAACCTTCAGGTTGTATCATGTATACATCCTCAAGCAGGTTTCCATTAAGGAAAGCTGTTTTCACATCCATTTGCCATATCTCATAATCATAATGAGCTGCTATGGCTAGGAGCATCCGAATGGATTTAAGCATAGCTACTGGCGAATAGGTTTCGTCATAATCAATTCCTTGTTTTGACGATATCCTTTTGCCACAATCTAGCCTTAAAGGTAACAACATTACCTTCCATGTCGGTTTTCTTCTTGAAAACCCACTTGCACCCTATGGGTTTAATCCCTTCAGGTGGGTTAACCAAGTCCCATACTTGATTTTCATACATGGAATCCATTTCCGACTTCATGGCCTCAAGCCATTTGTCCCTTTCTGAACTTTTCAGAACATCTTCATAACTGATAGGTTCGTCATCACCAATGAGCAACACGTCGTTCGATTCACTTACGAGAAATCCGTATCTCTCTGGAATGTTGCGTGTCCTATCAGACCTACGAAGAGGTGGTGTAGTTTTAGGTTCAACTGATAGCTCATCACTATGAATTATCGGTTGTGGGCCTAGACTAGGTGTCTCTGTATGTCTATTGGAGTTTCTTGAACTTCATCAAGTTCAATCCCACTCCCACTTGTTTTCTTGTAAAAGAAATTCTTTCTCTAGAAATACAGCATGCCTTGAAACAAACAACC